>OMPJ01021038.1:0-21679 GCA_900312935.1 Carapus acus
AGGAAGGCAGGGAGCGAGGGAGAGGCGGAAGAATGAAAGAAAGAATTGTGTCATTGCTCAGAGCAGACAGCTTGCTCAATAATTCATACAATTAGTTTTTCTTCTTAAGCAAACTCTCTTGTTTCGGTAACCTGCGTCGCCCTTCGCACTGGCCCCTGTCGTATTAATCAGCCGCTATCGATTTAGTGTTGAGACTAATTAAGGCTCTGACATGTGTCGGTGATTCCAGGCATTTGTATGTGTCACTGTCGCACAGGCAAACACACACACTCACTCACACACACACACGCACGCACGCTCAGGCACAAGCTCTTTCCCTCTGCCACTCTGTTACTCACACACACACTGACATCAGCAGGTACACCGACAGTGTTTTTCAGCACTTTTCTTGGCACCTTTTGACTGCGCCGGAATGCTAACAAGCTCCTCTAAAACTTGAACGAGGCTTGTGTCGACACGGACGTTGGCGGCGGCGGCGTGACGGTAAAACAGCATGGCGGCTGTGTTTTTGGAGGCTTCATTGGACGGCTGGTGGGGAGGAGCAAACATTTTTGATGAGGGGCCACACCAATGGTGTAGTCCGAGCTAACAATTGATTAATATTTCAAGCGTTTTGATTACGCCAAGTGGAGATAGCTGGTAAGCTAATGCAGAGTGTGGGGAACAATTTGTGCTTTTATTTCATTCTTTTCCTCCCATATCTTCACCATATCCTTCAGTCCCATATCTTATCATTCATTATTTATAATCTTAGCTGTTCTCGCCATATGCATGTGTTCATTGTGTGTGGCAGACATGTTTTGTCGCCAACTTTGTTTGCACTTAGAAACAATGGCCAAATCGTGCCCCAGATAAATGTGGGGCACTCATCTTCATCCGCACTTTGCGTCCTTCTTTTAGCTCATAATGCTTTGTGTCATCGTCGATTCACCTGGGATTCTTTTCACAGCTATACTTGGCTAACGTCTCTTATGCGAGATACTTTTCACTCACTCATCGTATTTAAAGTCCTTGGCAGATTCTGCACCCTTTGATGCACGTCAAAATTGCTACAGAACATCATTTATAAACATTAAGACAAACGCAGCCCGCCATGATTAACACTTGACACTGTGCATTAAATACTACCAACACCCGTAACTAGACCCCGCGACCCAAAAATGAATATGTGCTACTTAACGTAGCAGCGGTGGGTAAACAATTAGCGCCTTCAGCCCCTCAGTGATGAAGCTTCCCACTCCCTCTATTAAGACGCGGCATCTTCATACAGTTTATCCCCGCTGTTTTATGAATTCACAATTACACCTCATTAATGTGTCATTTGCATAATTACAAGGAATGGGGACACGGTACACAGTGGGAATATGCACTACCTAGAAGAAAAGACAGAGAAAAAAAGGGCAGCGGCAGAGGAGGAGGAAAGAGAGGGACAGTGGGACGCCCTGATTGTTTTCATCCGGGTGGCTTTCAAGTGCAAGAAATGTCAATCAGTTGGCATCTCAGAGGCTGAAAAAAGGAGAGAGGGGGCGTGGTTTGAGGATGTTTTCGTGTCAGAGACTCGGTAGCCTGCGATTTTTCTTGCATATTTCCTGCGTTGATGAAAACACCGCCTGATTCCGTCCCCACTGTGGATGCGGGCGAAGAGGCGGACGCAATTAAAAGTAGGGGAGGAATTCAGAGGAAGGGCTGGTCTGGTGGGCGCAGGTACTCTAACCCGCCCTCTTTAGGTTAGCGCAAGATAAATGAAAGCACAGAAACAGATGACAGGTCTTTAGCTCAACTATAAAATGCAATTAACCAGCAAATGAGGCCGGGCACGCCGCTCTGACCAGTCGGCGCGGGCAGCGGCTCGAGGGGAGGGAGGAGGGGAGGAATAGGGGAGGGGTGGGAGACCGGCGCTGCACTCCTCGAAAGAGTGTTTGACATTTTAACAGGGAATGATTTAGGTCTTCATTGCTGTTTAACAGAACAGGAACAGTTTCTTTTCGTTTTTGGTTGATTTTTTTTTCATTCTTTTTTTTGATGACCTCCCTCCCTCTTTCACATTTGTTACAACAAACCCTTGAGAATTGGTTGTCCGCAATTTGTTCTCGGCCGTGCAGCAAAACATCTAATAAATCCAGAGAGCACTACGAAAGGACCATGGAACGGAGCAAGGAAGGGTGAAGCCGTTTGAGCAAGAACAACATTGCAGTAAACAACCAGAGTGGTTGACATGGATTTGTGAGGTGACAGAATATGTAAATTGGTCACATTATACTGAGCTCAGTGTTGTTATTTATACCTGGTGGGCTATTTTGACACAACACCTGTAATGCTGATAATCCTCACAGAGGTTTACACAGTGCAGAACGAGGATGTGAGGACAAACATTAACAACACCCTCGTGTGTGTGTGACACATTCGGCGCTTGCTGCTGAGCTGGACGTTTTAAAGGACGTGAGCAGTCGCAGCTGCCGATGAGCTCTGGGCGCACCTGCCACGCCTGCAGACATGAAGCTCTGACGGAGCCAGTCCGCTCTAAACCATTCGAACCCGTTCAACCTTCTTCGGAAACGCCTTTCCATCACCGGCCACTCTCCCATCGCCCCGCCATCCGTGCAATCATTGCAGAGAATGCCCCCGAATCGCCGGGGAGAAGGTACGGGCCCACGCGTCCCGCCCACCTTCCTCATTCAGAGGCAACCCACAATGCCCCAGCGGTCGGATGCCTCGCCAAGGCCCTTTTGTTCTCCGCCATAATACATCTTTATTAGTATAATCCCGACGCTCCGGCGCTTTACTCACACTCCATTAGTCTTTATCCACATCATGTAGTTACAAACACGCTGTCACCCAAGACAGGAGAAATACTCTCCGGACAGCTGGGATGGATAATTGCTTTAAGTTCTCAGCTAACCGTTTTGCCGCAGTCGAGTCTGCGAGGCCCTTTGGCAAAGGCACAACGAGCGGCAGCCCACATTCAGAGCTAAGCAGCGGAATGAAAAGCCTCCTTCTGACAGTTACAAGGTTTCCACGAGGAGGAAAGCCGGCTCGGCTCAGGCCCCCGTTTCTCTCCCTCGTCTTGATGCGGCGGCGTGCACAGGGGTCCTGAGATTTATGGCAGCGGCTCAACATAGCTGGTGGGGGAAAGTCTTTGGGGGTTTTCACATCCTTCCATTTGTTTTGCACATTACTGATGTTTCCCTTAATGTGCTGGGAGCATCCCCCTGAGAAGCTTAGGTAGGGCTGTTCTCAAGTTCAGGCTTCATTTAGTTTCCCCCCGTTTCTTCTCTGGAGATAAAACCTGACATGCAGACCTCTCCGGCTCTCCTGAGGAGCTATTAATACGGGAGGAAGAACAGAGGAGAGGAGGTGGCGAGCCCCAGATCCACCTGGCAGACCAGTGCTGCCATGTTTATTTGGATCCTGCAGGAGAAACGGATGAATAGGCAAACAATAGCTTATAGTAACGGCGGAGAGCTGATGTTTCCGCAGTCCCCGATGAGATGTGCCAGGCCTACTTCTCCTCCCTCACTAATCCAAACATCATAAATAGAACACTGGACTCTTTAAAATTCATATCAAGCCAAGGAGAATTTTATTTTTTGTGTGGGGGGTTTGAGATTTGAAACAGCTGATTCGCTTTGATGTGCGGTTTGTATCTCAGAGTGAGCGGAGTGAGGAGCCAGCTGGGCGCGAGACGTTAAGCACGCAGAACAAATTATCAGCTGTCGCGTTCAAAACAAAACAAATTGCTTGGTGGCACTGATACTCCATTTGTTTTGCAGGTGTCTGACCTTATCATTTCTCTTCTCCTGATGATGTTTGCGTTCGGAGCTGAACTTTAGTTCTGCGTCGCTCATAAGCACCACTGGGGTTAAACTCTCAAAATAAACAAATGCTCAATTTGCATGCGGATCCAGGTACAAGTATGCAGCAGGAGAGGGGAGAAGGGGGGGGAGAAAAAGACGTCCCCAGACACATGGGTGCTGTGTGTTTTCCGAGGATGACTTTTAAATGTCTGTCTGACAAAATCGCAATCTCGTGCGAGGAAGGATTGCAGGGAATTAACATGAGCGACTCAGATCATCGTCGCTTAATTTCATCACGCAGCCGTCACGTGGAGGCCTCCGGGTTAAATGACACAGACGATACTTTACTCGGGAATCTGTCCCGTTTATGTATCTGGGAGGACTCATCACCTGAGGATACTTGACGTGTTGCTCCTTTCTCCAGGCGCTGCCTCTCAGCACCTCCGTCGCCTCCGCCTGACGTCCTCAGTCTCACAGCTCTTGCTGTTGTTCTCTCCTCATCTTCTGTTTGTGTTGTCAAACCTCACATATGAGCCGCTTTGGGTAGGAAGAGTCCGTAAATGACTCAATGTAAATGTAAATCTCGCCTGTAAGTCTGTATATTGCTGGTGGCGTTTTGTGTGGAACACTTACAGATACGCACACACATACACAAACTGCAATGCAGATTTAAGGATTTTCCACATCTGTAGCCGGCAGCCTTTCCACAGCGAGCTTGCATATTTTATACATATTTTTTTTTGCATTTTTACTTTGCTTTTCAAAGGAACAACAACACCTCACTGAAAGCCACAGAGGAGGAGGTAGAGCCTCCACCTGGTTAGCGGCGATGTTTTTGCTGCATTTTGGAAGTCTCAACATAGACCCAGTGTGAACAGCATGTACCCGTTCACCACATATCTCCGATTTTTTTTTTATTTTGTTTTTTTTGTTTTTTTTTTTGGTTTTTGTTTTTTTTACCCCTCCGTTGGTCCAGATAACACGGCCATGCCTCCGTCGTGTCCTCTCCTCTGCCCCCGCGATGCCTTAACATAAGGACAATGAGGAGGAGGCGATAAATCTTTATTGAAGCAATTATAGAGCAAATGTTATTTACACCACCTAATTGGGCCCGGGTATCTCTGCGCTCATAGAAATTAAGGCTCGGGGGGAGTTAAAATGGACAGCAATTAATTTTTGCTGACAGAATCAGCAAAACAGCAAACGGCAACAAAGGGACTTTCCCCAGGAGGTAGCGACTTCAGAGGGAGGTGAGAATAACTCGGCTAATGTAGTCACAACATCACACCATTTCCATATAAATAACTTCCAAAGAAATAAGAAACTCATTTGCACAGCTGAAAAGAAATCAATTACGGCAACAAACAGGCTGGCGCCGTTCGCCACGGACCTTGAAAAGTGCGAATGACATGGTTATACATTCTAATGCTTGGCTGGGGTTCTCCGAGAATACGCTTAATGCTCGCTGACGGACAGGGAGGGGTAACGTCAGCTAGTAAATGTCAAGTACACATACAGGACCACACACAGCTTATTAAAAAGCTGTCACGACCAGAGGAGAAGCTAACAGGATGTACCAGACTTGATGAGGATTTATTACCCACTGCCATCTTTACTAAATGGCATTCTTAGACGCTGTGAGTCTTAAGATAAATCATCCAGCTGATGGGAGCGTGCACGTGTGTGTGTGTGAGTGTGAAAGTGTGTGTGTGTGTGTGTGTGTGTGAGGCAGGCGGAGGAACGCGAGCGTTATGTGTGTTATTGGGTCACTTTTGAGAAGTTGTTATATTTAGTGGAGTTTTTTATTTGACAAA
Organism: Carapus acus; assembly: GCA_900312935.1. NCBI lineage: Eukaryota > Metazoa > Chordata > Actinopteri > Ophidiiformes > Carapidae > Carapus > Carapus acus. Next base: position 5,609 of record OMPJ01021038.1, read on the forward strand.
GGTGGTGAATTAAGGAGGCCAATCTGTGGGGAAGCGGGGGCTCGCTTAGCTTCCACGTCGTGTTTTGTGTTACATCCAATGATGAAGACCGGAGCTCAACGCCGGTTATTGTTCATTAAGCCGTAACCGAATTTGATGTGGCGGAGACACAAAAACGCTGCCAGGTGACTGGCTGGTGCAGCAGTAATAACATACATAACTAACCCAAATGATAAGAGAGCAAAAACGGGGTTTATCATGGCTCTGTCATGTCATTATTTGTTATGTGAATGTAAACACAGTAGATACACAGTTCAATGAAATATTAAGTGACTGGGCAGCCCACAGAACAGATGGAGTATATCAGAATAGTATGCACAAAAATGCTAAATCAAAATCCTCACACAGCAGTGCTGTGCCAGCGTCGATTGTTATTATCATTCTCCAAAACAAAACTTTAAGTTTTTGAGAATTTCACTGTACAATTTCTGTATTATTTATTTTCACAGCTTTTGGAGGACACATAAAATTGTTGTTCTCATTGTTTTCACCGGGGTGCTGAGTGCAACCCCCTCAAGCCTACCCAGCTCACACACACACATGTGCACACACACTCACACATGCACACACGTGCACACACACATAATACACACACTCAAACACACACAGACACACACTATCCCCTGGCCCACCTCGCCACAGCCTGTAAAGATTCCCAGACTTCCATCAGCACTGCAGCTCCTCAGCATGAGTCTGTCTGTACTTTCCGCCCGCAGCCAAGTGCTTTTTCATTAATACACACATAAACAGCCGGCTCTGGCACACACCTAATGTTCCGGGGGATTATAAAGCAATCGAGCAGCGTGTCACTGCCTGATCTGCACCGGTGACGAATAGGCTGCAGACAGAGGAGCTGCTGCTTTCACTGCCGCCGCCGTCGCCGCTGCTTTTTAAAAGCTTTCATTTTCCTCCCAGCTACGTAGTAACACAAATGAAGCAGATGAAACGTAAAGACGAGTAATTATCACATCCTCCGCCCAGGCTGTCCATCTTGTATTGTGGACATCCGGGGAGCAAACGCTTTGTGTGACACAATGCTGGTCTTTTCTTGAGATTTTGTTAAAAGAAAAGAACAAACAGCACTTATCTGACAGTTTGAAGCTGAGCTGCAATTAGCCAGAACGCCAAGGACAGAGCTGCAATTTGAATAAAAATGTTTGTCAGAGCGCAATTTTAATCTTGTTCCCACCGATGGTCGAGTTAAGTAAGACAGAGAACGCGTCGCGTCACGTGAGGAGATGTTTTCCTTCTGCGTGGTAGGAAGTCAAAGGGGAATAACGGGAGGCGTACAATCATCGGGCAAACTACATCAGTGAGTGACAGAGTGTTTGTGGGCAGAAGCAGGAATTTGCCCCCCTGATCATTCAGCAAACCAGGAGAACCACTTTTTAGCTTTGGCTGTGACCATCAGGATATGAACACACGGGATTCCAATCAGCAGACAGACATTGTTAAGAAATAGTGAAATTGAATCACTGGAAACACCAGAGACCTCTGCCCTGCTACCATCTGTCCGCTTGTTTTGACTCATTGCAGCTGGTGAGTGAGACGTGAGTCCCCGTTGGAGGACACGGCTCTGTCTCGCCATTTGTTTACGAAGCGATAATCCTATCAAAGTTTCATAAAACGCTATTAGATTATTCAGTTTCTGCATCGGCCCCTTTTGTAGTTTACATTCAGGCAACAGCCTGGCTTTTATGAGCAATAAAAATCTTATATTTCCTAAACTTTAACATTCTCTTGCGCACTTGACTCGCCGAGTTGGAAGGGAGCGTGGCCGTAACGCCGACTTTGTGCCCCGAATTATTTTCAAGCACCGCGCTGCGTCTGATAGGCCGGGCTGAAATGAAAGATAACATTCTCATAAATACAAACACTTTTTTTTCTCTGGGTGTAAGTGTTAAAACGCAGAGTGCTTTTTATTAGATGAGGGTTGAGTCTTTGCACATTCAATAACTTTAAATTGATGTAGCCTCTGTGTCAGCTGTATGGAGGATAAAATGATTGAATTCAATCTGCAGCACAAACTGGGAGCAGTCTTCATTCAGAGCAGAAATGAGTGGGCCACCGGTGGGAAAAAGCAATATTGTCTTCTCTTCCCTCAGTGGACAAGGTCAATTAGAGAAGGACATGGATTGGCAATCAAACCTGACACCAAAGATTGACTATGGTGATTATACCCATGCAGATGGGGGGCTTTAAAGGTTATTAATAATGATTTATGATATTAATTAAAGGAGTGAGATAGGATTCCGTGCCTTAAATACATTATATAAGTCCGGCCCAAGGAACATTTACCACTTGTGGTAACTCCAGCGGCAATATGTTCTCCGACTGGATGGAGCGTCATGTGGGAGTTATGATTATGATTGCAGAGTGAAGATGAATTAACTGAACACACACTGTATGAATATCAGACGTGAGATGTCACAGATTAATATGTGGGGGGGAGCGTCTCCCGACGTGACGTGCACGTGACTCCAGCGTATTCGCGAAGACGTCGGAGCCGCTGATCCGATGTGGGAATTTAAGTTTGTGCACCGCATTTCTGCATTTCCTCCATCTCCTACTTTCAAAAATCACACTATTGAACATGTGTGTGTGGGGGAGGGCCTGAATCAATATGGTTTTGTATGCTTTTTCATGCTTCCCCACCTCTGATTTCTATGCTGACACTCTAGGATTTTTGAGGTGACATTTGAGATTTTTTACTCTTTCAGCAAGGTCAGAATTTAACAACCCATTCAGGCGCGGCCCATCATCGTGAGGGGTCTAAGAGTGTGAGAGCGGCCGAAGCTTTTCTCAAGCTGGAGATGTTTTCACTGAAGAGACAGGACGGCCTCTGCATGAGGTCGCATGAGACGTATGAGTTGGTGAAAAATGTATGAGTTCATACCAAATGTTATTAAAGCTCTGGTGTGAACTGTGTGCCATCCTTCGCAGTTTCATTCCAGTTTGAGGCCTAATAGGAGTCGCAAAAGAAAGAGGCACGCTCACTTCTTGCCTCTCTGCGGGCTGTTTTCCTTGTCTGAACCATCGATATTAAAAAATGCGGAAAGAGCAGAGGAGCGCAGGTAAATATAAGCGCGGGGATTTATGAAAAAGACAGCAATCGGTTTAAAGTTCAGAGAGGAATGTGCCAAAATGAAAATCAGCAAAGTGACGAGAACTCAACCTGGATGTGATCTTTGTGTACCGCGGGGGCTGTGTGCCTGAGTTGGTGGAGCAGGACTCCAGAAACATGGAGATTGTTGGTTCTATTTCAGGCCCCATAACTGCCCCCTCGCGCCTTATTGAGCGGCCCATTGTCCCTAAAATAACAAAGACGGGTGCAGAGGGGCGATTAATAAGGAATATTATATCATCACTATCACAATTTTAAAATTAAAGACTGTGCCCACTCTATCCCTCTTTGGAGGACAGAGACAGGAGCTGTGGCAGCACAGTGGCAGACACCATCATTGGCAGAGACCAAACACCTAATGGACCTGAAAGAAAAAAAGGAAAAAAAGCATCTTCCCTCCCTCTGGCTTGCTAATAACTCCTCACACAAAGTCAAAGCTGACACCATCATTTGACATGTTAAAGCGTTGCGCTCCACTAATCACTCTCTCCTTTAACAAGCCGCCCTCCTTCTCTCCCATGTCTCTGTCTTTTATTCCCTCATATGCTCATGAACCGTGGAACGTGGAGACACACCTGAGCAGGACTGTCGCCCTGCGGGTGGTGAAATGGTTTTAATCCCAAATAGGTGAGGAGAAACGCACATGCAGTGGTGAAACACCCTCGAGAAGCGCGTTGTCGACATTGTACAAATGTTATTTTTGTCAATGCTGGATTGTTGAACACCCACGTCTGCTGAGCTGCAAGGTACAGATACTGTACATCTGCTCTTTGTTGGCCACCGAGCTGCTCCCCCAGCAAAGTTGTGGGTCAAAGGGCTTTGCTCAGAGGCACTTGCCAGGTAGCTGCTGACAGAGTGTTACTCAGTGGATTCCTACCCGGAGGTTCTCCCTGCCAAGCACTGGATTTGAACCAGATGACCTCTCGGTCACACTCTCTCTTCCCCTTCGCGGTAAACCTTTGCTCGCAGCAGCTGAGGGGCCGACTGGCAGAAATGTCAAAGGTACAAGACAGGAATCGACTGTTACATGGATTTCTGATGTGATGGACGTGAACATTGGAAGTGAGAGCATAAGGAGGAACCCGGTGACAAGGGGTTGATTGATGGGTTACACGCAGTCCCTGGATCTAATCGTGGTTGAGGCAGAATGCAGCCTTAACTCATTAATTCCTCAACACCATCTCAGTACTCATATATGTTTATATATATTAAATAAAAGCCAACAAACACCTCACATTCTCACTACAGTGGCAGCAGCAAGCTGTGTCTTGATGCCATCTAAACAAGGAACTGGAGAGGAACCAGGTTCATTAAGGTTGAATGTAGATGTGACGGTGAAAAGTAACTCCCAAAAGGAGAATTAATTCATTCACTGTCTCCAACCAGATAAACGCCAACTTTGTTCTGACTTATTCAAAAGGAACTGACATCTTCTTCTTAAAAACATGAAGAGAGATTATAACATTAAAGGCTCCTTTGTGTTTTCTACATGGTTGAGTAGCCGAAAGAACAGTGAAGTTAGGGCAGAAATGTATCCTGACATGAACCAGGTGAGCGGTCAGAGAGCTCGTCGGTAAAAGGTTTGATGCGGCACAGGTGAGACACAAACGGAATTGGTTATGCTCGCACCAGTTTTTTCAGAGTCTGAAGGTAAGCAAAGGGTAGAGAGAGACAGAGATGACGAGACGGACAGGTAAAAACTGGAGGAGGTGGACCCATCCAGAAACACACGCCTACATGGTTCAGGAGACTAATTATACAAGAAGGCCAAGCTAAGTCGAGCGCTTCACGGAGTCTGCAGGCTACGCAGGGACCGAGCGACATGGATACCCCCATTCAGAGGAGGGGAACAGCTTCTCATGCATGCCTTATTACCCCAAAGACCAGAGTCAGTGGCAGATAAGTCACCTACTCCTTCTAGCCTGGCCCCTCTGTGGACACAGATCCTGTAATGATACATTTCACTTCTGGCGATTTCCGGTTTGATGGGTAGATATGTGAAAACAAAAAAAGGGAAAGTGAGTAATATGGGACATCATCTCTGACCCCCATCAAAGAGATCTAGCTTCGTATCGCACGCTACGCCGACACCGTGCCAACCTCTCATTTTCTTCCAGTCCTACTCTAATGGGATTTGGGTTTTATATTAAGTCCAGCTTTTCCGACCCCTCCCCCAACCACCATCCCCACGCGCCAACCCCACTTGTCCTGACACTACCGTGTGAGCGATTTGAATTTAAAAAGTGGCTAAATCCACAGAGCGGGGCCTCAAATAGGATTGCGCGTGCCACCGTTAAACAGGGCCTTCCAGGTAAGTCCTGTCGTCCTGTCGACTGACACAAAGGGTGACGGGGGCAGTTATGTAGGGCGCCGCTTTACACGCTCGCCTGCTCACTGGAGCAACCGCCACCGGATAAGGTGGAGAGAGGCGGGGATGGGGGAGGGCAGAGCTCCTCCACCTGCCTCCCCGCCGGACGGAACAGTCACCGTTTGTGTCGTTGGTGTGCTTTGAACGAAAGAGCCAGAGAGTGTGGGGCTGTTTTGGAGGGTAAATGTTTCAAGGCCTGGTGCAGCGTGGGCTGTAAAATACTTTTAGCATTGCAAATACCCACACCACTGACACTCTGGGTGAATCACGACGCACTTAAGACGAAATCTCCTCCACATATGCTCACTTTCAAACAGCTGGACCTCTGTCTTGGAAATTACCGGCACTCAGAACAAAGGGCATTGATGATGATCTCGTCCACAGGATCTGTCTTTCCACCTCCTTTATGCTGAAAACTTCTCTGGCTCAAACGTGGGAGAAGAAAAGGGAGGAAAAGAAGTGGAAAAGATAAAAGTTCCAACTGTCAATACGTGATCTGTTTATCACCACACACGTAATATTCCAGTTTTAGATGCCAGAGGTAATGCAGAATATTTATTTGGTCGTACGATCAAACATCGACATAATTTTTGTACAAAGAAAAAAATCTTTCATTATGATTTCAAATCCAATTCCGAATTCCGAAGATTTTAAATACGGTATCCCTGCAGATATTTGATTGGTCAAATCAGATTTGATTTATTGCATTATTTCACCATCTGTTTCCTTTTCTGTATGATGTCCTTGTCTTTAAAACAATATTTGCCTCACTGAAACATTTACCAAACAAATATTTAAAAAAAAAATGTGTCAGTTGAGATTTCGGAGATACATGTGCCAAAAATTCAATCGCTATTTTCAAGTCTAAAAATAACAATCCACCCAAATGAGGACAGTGTGTCTGTCCTTGATTTAATGACATACATCCATCAGTGGTCTGTGTGGTGCCTTTAATCTTAATCTTTCCAACATGTTCTGTGTCATAGCTAATTACAGAACTAACAAACGAGTCAATTAATGACGCTTTGACAGCAGTAGACTAGTCTCTCATAGGTGTCGAGGACAATTTCCAACAGCATGAGAGGACAAAGCCTCCTCATGACAGAGCAGTGCTGCAGCACAGATGGGTTGGGATTGGTGAGGTCAAGAGTTGGAGCAGACGTCTCAGAACGAGAGGGTTCCTCGTTCCTCCACTGGAGAGCAGTGAGGACACGTAGTGCTCCAGCGCAGCTCAGGCTCACCTCTGCCAGTGGTGTGAGATGGTGTGTGATAAAAAGTAGCACAGAATTTGCATGGTTATTGGGATTTTGATCCATTTATTTCCACTATACACTTCATGTTAGAGTAGTATTACCATGATATTGTTTCTAAATTCTATTTTGGACAGAATTAAAGCAAGTAAAAGTCTGTAAATCAGCAAATACAAATACTACTGCCTCTCCTTATTCTACTCATACCACCACTGCCACTATCTCTGCTACACATACTACTGTCGATGATTACAACACATGGTGATACCGTAACAGTACCAATCACAATAACACCTCCACTACTACAAATAACAATGATAAAAACTTTTAATAGTATTGGAATAGAATAGGAAGAGGAAGAATATAAGGAAGAGGGATGTAGAAAAAGCAAGTAAATGTGATGGCTACCACAATGAAATATATATCTCCTGAAATGCTCACAAGCTACCACAATTGTGAGCAAATGAAATTCTTCCTGCTCCCACAGTCGCCGTAGGAGACTTCCTCGCTCTTCGACATGGTCCCGCAGTGCATCCAGTCTGGTGGGCAAGACGGCAGTTGGTCTTGCAGTCCTATCAGGGTCTCGCCAGTCACCCACAGCCACTGACCTGCCAGGAAACGCAGACCCATCCACACCTCGTCAGTCGTTGCGTCCTTGATTCTTTCCCATACACGTCTTGGAATGTCATCGTTGACAACAAGGAGACCGTAACCATTACTGCCAGTCGGTGGAACAGATTCAGCAAGGCTGGTCCGGCAGTATTCCGCAGCCTCCTCCCACGTCTTGTTCTCTTTCACTAGGAGCACAAGGTCTTTGTCGCAGAGGAAGGGGATTTCATTTTTACACCTCCAACTATACCAATGGTTGTCTTCCAAAAACCCACAGTTTTCCACACCTGGTGCGAGATCGTCCGGTTGATTTTTAGCCCACTTAGCGTGTGTGACTTCTTCTCCTCTGGTCCAATACCAGACAAATGGATCTGTCATACCTCTGTGGAGTCCGATCCAAGCAGAACCGTTGATAAGACTGCTTGCGAGCTCTATTTCTTTGTCATCTCTCAGAGTGGCCAGGTCAGAGTTGGCCTCCCTGCAGAAATTCAGGGCTTGCCTCCAGTTCATTTCTGTGCCCTCAGCAATAAACTGCCTCTTCCGGAGCAAAAAGCGGCCAAATAAGAAGATTGAGATGAGAATGGTGACATGAAGACTGCTGAATCTGCTCTTTATCACCATGCTGCTGGAGGAAATGCCTGTGATTTCAGCCAAATGTCTCAAATAAAATATAAAGGATTTTATTCTAGTTGAATTCTGCAGCGGCTCTATCGTCACGCATATATGTCTGCCACACTACAAGAATCAAACACTCTTACAGGCAGCAAACGATGTTGGACCCACCTCGGAACACTCCCTTTAGCATCACGCCAACCAACGATATGTTATATCGTGATAGTTTGGCACCTGTGTAGTCATTTAGGAAAAGCAGGCAAAGTCAGTATTCTACAAGTCAAATGTCCTGCATCATGAAAATCAGCCAGACACACTTTCAGAGGACGTGCCTCAATCATCCAAGGTTATTTTAGGTCACACGACCCCCAACATTTTTAATATAATTTTTAATATCATCAAGTGTGAAACTCGTTTTTTCTTATACAACATATTGCACGTATCATGAGGCGTCACATTCTCAAACTCTTACAAGCATTATAATTGTGTCTGATGCTGTGTTATGTTGCCCAGCTGCTGAAACAAAGCCCAGAGTTTGACATTTGAATAGTCAAAGATGTTTCAGGTGTCATACTGCCGCATGTGGGGAATCAGCAGTAAATATCTTCATTCAAGGTAGAACCGTTGCCAGAAAGACAAACTATGGACAAACATACAACTTCTGATTATGTTGATTCTTGTAAGCCAGCTGATCAAAAAAAGGACATATGAGCGAGATGAGCAAGGATTCATTCTGGACACAACAGGAACCAGAGGACATCCTCAATGCAGACACTTCATGCCAGCTGATCAAAGCCTGAACTCCTAGTCATAAAAGACCAAACGAAGACATTGCTCCAATTTCTCGAGTATATTTCATTCACCCCGTTCAGCGTCGGGACAATCAGTCCCTACCTGTCTGGGCACACCGCCCAGCACCTGGTCCCGGCTTTTTGTCATCCCACACCTTGATTATCTGGCAGGTCTGTCTGCGTGTTCATTGAAACCCTCACAAAAGATCCAGCAGCTCATCTGGTTTTCAACCAGCTGAGAACAGCATGTCACTCATCTTTTCATATCTCTCCATTGGCTCCCAGATGCAAGTTCAAGTACATTATGGCTTGCTGACAAAGCATAGCCTGACACAGCACCCACGTGTCTGACCTCCTTCACTCAGCTTTATGCCTCCCTGTCCTCCGTCTGCTCTGCCAGCAAAGAGTGCCTGGTGCCATTCCCTCAACAAGGGCCTCTATCTCCAGCCAGATTCTTCTCTTTTGTCCTCCACAGGTGGCGGGACAAGTTGCCAAATTCGTTTCAAGCCACAGAATCCCTCAAAGCCTTTTGGACACAGTTCAATACCAAACTCTTTCGCTAACACATATCATATGTGAAATCTGCCTCTAGCTCTCAGCAGCTAAATCCTGTTTAAGTACATCTTTGCATCATGGTTCCTACTTTTGCACTCCTGATCCCAACTTGCGTTGTATTCAAATGTGCATGGGCATCGCTTTGGGTAAAAGTGTGCAACAGTAAACAAAAGTGCAACTGTAGGAAGAAACTCAGGTGCGAGAGCATTTCCTAAAATTGGAGATGGCATCAGTGGATCAAGCTGGTGATTCATTCCACCATCGAGGGGCCTCAAAGGAGTAGTCTGGCTCGAGTTTTAGGCTCTCACTGTGGTGACAGCACCAGGTGCTGGCGGTTGGCAGAACAGAGGGCAGCATAAACCGGGATGAAGGAGTTCCGATAAGTGGGTGCCATATTGGAGGTACTGGATCGGTGTAGGACACTGGCAGACCAAGATAGCATTTTTGAGTGGAATGTCTTAAAAGAACAACCTTATGCACACGTAGCACAAAGCAGCCAACATAATAACACAGGAGGGATTGATGGGAATGACAGAGAGCTCAGGGGAGGCAGGGAAGGCTGTGCCTCACCAAGAAAAAAGTGTGAAATGAAAAAATTGATTGAATGATGATATTCATACCGTAGTGTTCACCTAAAGATTATTTTCAAACATAACCCTTTCATTGCTGCCAATCAAATGGTGAATAAGCCACTCACTGCTGGTGAGTCAGTGCCTCACCAGCCATGAACATCACGGCACATCACTGGTTGATGGTCATGGCAGCTGAAGGAAGTTGTTCTTTGTTTGGTGATTGAAGTCGATTTTTTTTTCTCGTGTCCCTCAAAAGGGGTGCTGTCTCCAGTTGAACATTTATCAAGGAGAGTCGTACTTTACTGCATGGTGCACTCCACTGAAAAATTAGTCTCACCAACTCTCCCGTCTAAGATGTGCGGCATGTTCAAGGCGCTGCACTGTTGAATGTGCTCAGCTCTAAAAGGACCAGTGGGTAACCCTGGCCCGTGTTCAGGAGCACCATGATTCAATGTGCTGATACTTCACAAACATCATATTGCCATTCATATTTGGTTCCGCTTTGCCCAGACCTTGCAAGGTTGAAAATTTCTGCGAAGCCCAGCAAAAGAAATGCTCTCAAGAAATGCTCCAGCTATAATGTTTTATTTCAGACAGATCCAAAACACGCAATTAGGCTCCTGTGAAACTAAGTAAGTGTGGTAAACGTGAAAAAAATGTTTAATCTCTATAGCTAATACAATATTTTTCAGGTGATATAGTAAATCAAACAACCAAGAATGTGTAATGGGACAAAAGCATTAGCTAACAAATCTACTCTAAATTACAGCTTACGTTCCACATATTCATCATTATTGCTAAATCTGGGACTGTCACAGCCCTTCCCAAGAAACTGAAACAACAGACTATAGTTGGTTATGAACAACTTATATCTGCAGACAGGCCTCCCGTCTGTCACTGCGATACGCAGAGGAAATTCCTCCCCTCCTCACAGTCGCCGAGGGACAGCTTCCCGTCCTTGGACATGGTCCCACAGTGCATCCCAGGTGGAGGGCAGTCTGACAATTCGTGTAGCTGTCCGTACAATTGTCTCCCATTCACCCACCACCAAGTGCCTCCAAGGAAACGAAGGCCCGTCCAGACGTACTCGGTCTCAGCCTCCTGGATCCGTCTCTCCACATAATGTATGTTCATATGATCAATGGCTGGGAGATGGTACTCAGTAAAATAGAGACTGTCCAAACGAGACTCCCCATTCACATTTCTGCACCACTCCATGGCCTCTTCCCACGTCTTATTCTCTTTTACTAGGACCGCAGACTTCCGCTGGCAGAGAAAGGGCAATTTGGTCATACACGGCAAGGAAGACCAACCAGATACAGTCAAAGCCGCACAGAGCGCCATCTCCTCCGCTCCTCCAAGTCCACTAATTGGCTGATGCGGGGCCCAGTTGGTATATGTGGCCTCCTCTCCTCCAATCCAACGCCACACTGCCGGATCCTCTCCATCTCGCATAAGGCCTATCCACAGGACCAAAGGTGTTTGATACACATCAGAATAATTATATGCATGTATAACCGCAAACACTGTCTCCCAGATGTTGGTCACCGAGGCGAGCTCGGCGTCGCTCCCCACGCAGGACATTGCGGCCTCCATCCAGCTCGTCTCATTGTAGAAAGGGATGAACTGTTTGTGCAGGTGCACAAACTGTTCATGGAGGAAGATTGAGAGGACAATGGTGATGGAGAGGCTGATGAAACTGCTCTTCATGTTTGGAGTTTTTCAGAATTGATCCAAAGATTGCATTTGTATAGTAGACAGTAAACAAGTAGCTGTTTACCAGTGCCCGATCCTCAAAGAGCAGATATCTCGCGCACCTTTTATAATCCCTCACTGCTCTCCATCGCAACACCAGTGGAATCCACCTCCCATCGCTCCCTTATCGTCAGACTAGCCAATAATATTTCAGCATCATAACATGAGAATGGTGTTGCATGGGCCATCTTCCAGGTAAAACAGGCAGAATATGTATTCCTGCCAGTCAAATGTCTTGTCATGTAAAGCAGCCATCACACAGCATGATCCGACCTTGACACTGAATCAGCCCCGAACAATATCATTCATGTGATTACAAAAGACCTCAAAAAACAATAAAAACTCAGCTTGTTATGAGAGGATGGGGCATGACGCCTGAGAGAGGGTAATTCAAATTCTCTGAAAACAGATTTTCCGCAGATGAAACCCAAATTCACAAAGTAGTGGGACAAAAGTGATGACAACACAATTTACAAGTGAGAAAAGGCTACAAAACAAATTTGATCAGGGGCAGTTTTGCATAACAAAATAGGGATGTCGTCAAGTTGGTATCACACGTGTGGCTTTAATACGCATCTCTGCCTAGGCCGAGGTGTGTGTGAGTTTCGTGTTTGAATAGTCAAAGACATCTCAAGATCGCCTGTCAAGGTGACATTGGCATGCAGCAAGAGATTTAAATGAGCAGGTTGTCCCATCCGTGGATGGAAATGCTCCAGACTCATGGTTGATTTGCCACAATAACAGAGGTCCTAAGATGGAGCCCTGCGTGATGTAACAGCTTGTGTACTTTCCTGCGGGAACAGCTGTGTCACAGCACATTCTGAGTCAGGTTTTTCTTCAGGTTTGTCCAAGTAGCGTCTATTATTGACTGGAAGCGTTCAAAGTTACTCTGCAGCAAACTTCAATGTTGTGCGGTGTGGTGAGTAACACAAGTAAAAGTTGTCAGAATAAGCCCGGGATTGATAGGCCGTGTCTTTTTACGGTCCATAAAAACCCAGCCTTTGTTTTTGTATCACCAAAGCCAGTGCCGCCACCTCTGCATAAACAAATGGAGGCCAGATAAAAACCTATAACCTCCATTCTTTTGAAGGATAGTTTTGTTAGTGCCGCATTTCCTTTGGCATTGTTGTCGCAGTGAGAGTGACAAGCAGCGAAATGACTGCTTTCAGGCGTAGCCGAGCACATTCAGATACCTCCATTATCTCTATTGTTACTGCTGACCTTTGTGAAATATGGACCTCCTCCCCCCCACGCTGCCCCATGCGGGTATTGACGAGCTGTTAATGAAAAGCCAGCGGCCGACCTGTACGCTAACCAGCACGAACAGCTCAGTGTATTCATTTGTCTCTGCAGCAGCAGCATGCAACAAATACATTGTCGACCTTAAAAAAAAAAATCAGTTTGTGTTTGTACCGTTTCCCTGTTGCTACCTTTTTCTGTTTTGTCCGCAAGCAAGCAAACAAGCAAGCAAACGGACTTGCAATGCGAGCCGTTTCTGGAGTGACCACAAGCTGTCCTGCCATGACAGCAGGGGACAAAGTTGTTGGGGGATGAGAATCTCAAAGCCCCCACCACACCACACCCATCCCCACATCCACATCCACACCCATCCCCCACACCCACCTCATCCCCGTCCCCTTTCCCCTCCCTCCGTTCTGCTTGGTCAGTTCCGTTTATGGAGGCGATCCCATGGTTGTGTGGCTCCCCTGGAGCTCCACTCCTGTTTGATGTCAACCTCTCCGGAGCGCTGTCTAAAGACCTCGGCACTGATTTCACACTCCGTTAATAAGGGCTGCGCGATGTGGCAAAAAATAACACTCGATAATGATATTCTGCCCAATTTCCAAGGTGTAATGGTATGCAGCGGTGTCTTAAGTTTAAATTGCTGAGGCTAGGTTCCTCGCTATCTCCTTGTCCTTGTCATTTCCCACGATTGCTGAATAAAAATGCGACACGTTTAATTGCGGGACGCAGGATATCGCATAGGAAACTGTGCAGGCTTAAGCGCGTGTTTGTAATTTGAATAGTGAAAGATCACTTAAGGGGGAGGGTGCTCGTGTTTGTGTTTACGGCAACTGGCCCCAAAGTTGAGACGAGGTGACTGGAAAACAAAGCGTTTAAAAATTCATTTCATGCATAAAAGAAACATGCCGCATCGCATCGCAGCACATCGTTACAGTCACCGATAGGACGTCTCAATGATTCTACGTTCATTCTTCAAACGACATGCCACAAATGGTGTATTTGCGTTTGATAAAGCTAGCAATTATGTGTAAATGAGACAGATGCGTGTGAGAGAGGTAAATGCTGTATGGGCAGTCGTACAGTGTGGCCTGCTTAATACTGATGCACATCCAGAGCGCAGGTTTACACCCATTTAAACTGACATATTTAGTAAGATTATATCGCCATTTATTTCAGTCAGGGGATCAGTCTCTATAATTACTATATATTGCACTTCACCATTATAGACGCACATTAAGTACTTAATGAAAAAGTGGTGAAACAGAAGACAAAATATAGCTCTCTCTGTTTCTGTTTCTGTGCGTTTGTGTGTGTCTGTGTGTGTGTGTGTGTGAAGACTTTGTGCAAGGGTGCTTATGAGTTCACCCGGAGGTACAAATGAGCAGAGACTAAATGACAGCCCGCAGTGAATGAAATGAAGGGAAGAGGCAGATCGGTCCCCTAAATGATTACGCTGACGGAGAGGACCCCGGATGAGACGAGACAGAGGCAGAGAGGACGGAGATGACGCCCTGCCCTAATTCCCCATCGCACAACGGCCGGGACGTTTGGCAATTCCGCGTGACGCGCGTGCGCCCGCGCGCAGCCTGCTTTGCCAGACAAAAGGCGTCTTTTGCATCCAATCAAACGAGGGTCGGTGAAGTCGTCCTTCTGAGACAAACAGCTGAATGTTGGTGGGACAACACCTAAAGATAGAAAAGATCATTTGCCTCGCTGCAATTCCACCATAGATATCGGGTTTGATTTGTGATCTTGCAGCTTTGAGATGAAGTAATACACGGTCCTGGCCTGGCTCACGCTCTGTGGGGGGTTCACTGTCACAGAGTATTCCTTCGAGTGTATGTTTGCATAATTACCAGAGAAATAATCCTGGCATTATCCTGTGTCATTGTATATCATCTATAGAGTGTGATGTGTCATTTTGCTGCTATTATTAAAGTGTAATCACTCCTTGTCCCTCATCTTGGTTGCCGTGGTTACCAATAATATCTCATCTGCTTTCAACTTAACATCTAATCTCATAATCTTCTATTTCGCAACATACCACGAGGCGAGAGGGAGAGGGCACTTTTGGCTGCGTGCGGCGTTCCGGATTTTTCCAATCTCACTTCTCACACGTAGGCATGGAGGAGACTGTGAAGTAACACTTGAAGATAATTCTTCATCAAAGAGCCGCGACTGTGTGAACGTCGGACGTCTCATTAGGGAACCCGAGCGCATTAGCGCGGGGCGCATGCTCCCTCGGCGGAGCACACACTCGGAGGCCTCTCCATTTTGCATCATTTCCGTCTGTGTTAATACTAGCTGAGCAGGGGGATGTGAGCAGCTAGTCGGATGAAGACGCTGTCGCTCTTCAAACAGAAAGCAAAGTTATCAGGGAACTTTCCTCAATTTTATCAGGCCACCACTTTGAAGGAGTGTGAAAATGACAATGAGACAACATAGTCAAAACTCATAAACTAGAGGGATTCCAGATATAATGTTTGTGTATTGTTATTTGTAATTTTTTCAACAATGGTTCCTCTACTGCATTTATCAATTATCTTGTGTCTATTGTATTTGATGCCTGTATGTACTGTATATCACATATTCAACATATAGTTCATACATAAATAACATGGTATCGCAATCTGTAAAATCTGTGAAATCTGAGCCTGGTACACCGTGGAGAGGAATGCAAACTGATGAATCACAGCCATGTGCCGCTTACCACTCATATCTGTAAATAATGCAACTTAAAAAAGCATTTCGAGGCCACATCTGCATTTGCAGCCGTGATCATGGTCGTTTGGTTAATGTGGAGGAATGACGAGGTCGGGTCTCACCGGGGGGTCCGCATATCGCCAGGAAAATGGGGATAACCACTCGCGAAACGCGCACACTTACATGCTTAGTTACACACCGCTCCCTGTGGCATGATAGTGTTTTGATTTGAGGAGAGAACATCGAGGTTATGCTTGTAAAATTGTCAATGTTCATCCATCAGAGCAGCAAACTTGACGACAGCCCACCAGCAGCGTTTGCAGCCGCCGGGATGAGACGTGATGGCTTGTGAAGTGTGAGGACATTTCGGCACCAGCTAATTAATTGTAATAAGGCCGGCCAGCACATACTTTGGCAATGACAGCGGGTGGGTGATGGGGGAGATGGG
>OMPJ01021051.1:7055-20244 GCA_900312935.1 Carapus acus
GTGAGAATTAGATTTTGGATTCTTGTGGTACTTTTCTGCTGGCACACTTTGTTAGTGATGACGGCCATTGTTTTGCTTAACCCTCAGATGCACAGGTGGGGTCAAAAATGACCCCAGGGGTTGTTATTCTTCAAAATCTTTATGATGAAAAATTGTAATATATTCATATTTCAGGTATTCCACATTAAACATGTTGGTGACTTGAGGCAATATTTTTCTCAATATATGTTTTCATTCATTTTGAGAAAATTCTCAATATTTTGAGAATTTTAATTGGGGTTTAAAATGACCCCACTAATGGAAGAGTGTAGGTATTGGTAGGTTGTGCATCCAAGGGTAAACATGTCAGCAGCTTTTGTAAAATTCCAATTTGAGATGAATGAGGGAAACGTGATCATAATTTTCAATTACTTACTTTTCACTTCAGTGACAGG
This sequence comes from Carapus acus, assembly GCA_900312935.1. Lineage (NCBI taxonomy): Eukaryota > Metazoa > Chordata > Actinopteri > Ophidiiformes > Carapidae > Carapus > Carapus acus. Next base: position 7,490 of record OMPJ01021051.1, read on the forward strand.
TATATTTATATTTCGCACAGCAAAATGTAGAATTGAGAGATAGCAAGAATTGGCGACGTTGTCCACGGTAACGTCTCACCAGGAGGCGGCATGGCGATGATGCCCTTGTCGAGGTCCTGTGCTTCTCCATCGCCTCCGTAATTGGTGGCGACGACTCTTACCCAGTAAGTGGCCATGGCCTTCAGCCCGATCACAGTGTAGGAGGTGCGTGTGATGGGGTTGTGGTTGCAGCGTGTCCATTCCAGGCTGTCCATCGGCCTGATCTCCACGTAGTATCCCTCGGCGTCGTCCGCCTCCCCGTCCACTCCCCTTGGTTTTGCCCAGCTCAGGGAGACTGAGGTGTAGTTGGAGGATGTTAGTTTGAGGTCCGTCACTCTACCCGGTGGTTCTATAATGAGACGACAATGTGAAGTCGCCTCGGCAAACTGGGGGAACTGAGGTCAAATCCAGCATCTGACGCACTCATGGGGTCTCTGGCTGTCACCATGTCGCACGGCATGCTGGGATCTCCAGCGCCAGAAAGGTTGACGGCAGACACCCTGAATTCGTAGACGGCCCCTTCAAAGACATCTTTGATGGTGTACTTTCGAGCTGCACGAAAAGACGGATTAAATCCCAAAGAAATCTTTCACGGGAAGTATTGATGGACCGCAAGCACACATTCCTACGGCTAGTGGGACGAGATTCGTACCTTTAATTGGTCCGTCTTGGTTTACCAGGCTCCAGTAGGTGCTGCCTTTTTTATGCTTTTCCAGATTGTACCCGATGATATTGCTCCCCCCGGTGTCACAGGGAACAGACCATGCCAGATTGATGTGGTCTTTAAAGGCGCTGACCACTTTAGGTGCTGCTGGGGAACCTGGGAAGCCTGTAAAGGGGTCGTCACGATACTGTTAATGTTGCGTTCAAGAGATTTTCTACAACAGTGGCTCAAAAGAGGATGACGCAATGACACGCTCCAGACTGAAATGCACAAAACTATTGACCACGCTAATTTCATTTTCCTCTATTCTGAGGGTCTGTGAGGCACAACCTCGGTCCTCATATCGAGAAGTGCTGACTCACGCAGTACCCCCGCTGGTATGTCGTCGGTCTCCAGGTAGTCGCTGATGCCCTCTGCGGTCTTGGCTCTGATCCGGTAGCAGTACTTTCGCCCAGGATCCACATCTGAGTCTCTGTAGACGGGGTTGCTCCCCGGGCACTCGCCCAGATTGGTCCATTTGTTGCGTCCCACCTGCTGCCGCTCTATGATGTAGCTCAGCACCGGACATCCGCCACTGTCTTTGGGCGGTTTCCATTTGAACTCCACGGAGGTTGCAGCACTTTCAGTGACGTCGACGGGTCCTTGTGGTGCCGTGGGTTTGTCTGGGGGATGGATATGAAATCTTGATGGAGTGGGGTACAAAGAGGAGCGAGCAGATGTCAAAGGCTCTGCACCCACCTAACACGTTGAGGGTGGAGACGGCTTCCATGGTACCAAATTTGTTTTTGAGTTTGATTTTCACTTCTCCGCCGTCTTTCCTCTGGCACTTGGCCAGGCGCAGCTGGCTCTCGGTCGCCGACGTTTCCATCCTCACGTTCGGGCCGCACACCAGCTGGTCGTCGTTCTTGTACCACTGGACATTGACGGGTGACTTGCCGCAGAAGGACACCTTCCATTCCACGTTTTCGCCAGCCCTCACAGTGACTGGATTGGAGAATTTACTCAGGACCTCTTGGTCAACTTTAGGTGGATCTTCATAGGGACAAGAATGAACGAGGGAGGGAAATGAGTATAGGCATGGAAACGGCAGAGGATGAGCAGAAAATCTTGTGTGGAATCAAAGCCGAGGCCTGACCTTCAACATGGAGCGTTGCTTCAGATTTCCGTCCTTCTGCTTCAAATCGGTACACGCCAGAGTCGTCCTCTTTGCAGTTATCGATAATGATCTTATGACATGCGCCATCCTTTACGATCAGGACACCGTCGCCGGGGCTCAGCTGCTCAGAGAGAAGCAGTGGCGCGTTGGGATTGTTGGGATTGTTGGGAATCAGAAACACTGACTGTTTGCAGGAGATGAAAATTCCTCTTCAACCGAAGTTTGACATCTATAGCACATCTGCAACTTACCAGCTTTCCGTTTTTATACCACAGTCCCGTTGTCATCTCACTGTTAAGTTTACAGCTAAGCTCCGCCCGCTCAGAGATCTTTGCTGTGGCGTCTGAGAGCCCGATGACAAACTGAGCCGTTCTGTCTGGAGAACAAATAAAAGGTCCAGAGACGGCAGCGAGTGCCACGCCTGCATTTAATGCTAGAATTTCACACACATTAACTATTACTGAGGTGTTCATGGTGAGGGGTTTTGTTTCCAAGGCTAAATTTTTTGGTATTTTTTCAATATTTTGATTACTGGTATCCATCCGTAAAAAGTACATTGTAAGTCTTTTATTTCCTTCCTTTCTCCAGCTAAAAGGAGGCGTGAAGTCTTTACCTGTGGTTGTGTCGGGAGGTGCTGCTGTGGCTCTGGATCGCTTCTTTCTTTGGTCACCTATGTCGTCCTCTCCTGCTTTCCTGTCGTCTCCACCATCTCCACCCTCCACATCTCCACCCGTCTTACTGCCAGACCCATCGCCATTATCAACTCTTGCATTCACTTCACCCTTCCCCTCAGCTTTCCCCTCAGCTTTCCCCTCAGCTTTCCCCTCAGCTTTCCCCTCAGCTTTCCCCTCAGCTTTCCCCTCACCCTTCCCTTCACCCTTCCCTTCACCCTTCCCTTCACCCTTCCCTTCACCCTTCCCTTCACCCTTCCCTTCACCCTTCCCTTCACCCTTATCACTTTTCAACTTGTCATCACTTTTCCCTACATCTTCACTTTTCACCTTTTCCTCACTGTTTTTCTCTCCTCCATCCTCTACAGCTGCTGCGTCTTTTTCTGTCTGTTCATGCTCGGCTGCTTTCAGAGCTTCTTTTTGCCGTTCTAATTCTTGCTTGGCGATCTCCTCCTGACGTTTTTTGCGGCGGACGGCATCAGCTGTGCAGCGATGAAAACAAGGCAGCTATGACTCTGGCATTTAGAAAATGACCTGACACGAAAATATGGTAGGGACAAAAGTGATGCACCACCTTGCACTGCCAGAGAGGCGCTGCTGGCAGCTGTTCCGGCCAAGGCATGATAAGTCCCAGCGTCTGCTTCGGCACAATCTCTGACAGTTAAAGTGTGGACAAGTTTGTCCTCCGAGACGGCGATCGTATATTTGTCTCCCTCCTCCACCGCAACGTCATGAGCCGTCCAGGTAATTGTGTTGAGTGGTGCTGACAGGAAGCACTGAAAGACGGCGTTGTCACATTCCAGAGCCTTGGAGTCCTTAATCTGTCCCGTAATGTTGACGGATGGCACTGAGGGAGGAGGAAGTGAGAGGAAGATGTTCATGTCATTATGTCGGTCATCACTGATCGTCCCAATCTGGGGCAGCAAAGCGTCGCCATCACGTCATTACCTTGCAAATCCGTTGAAAAAACATTTATATCGTCGACATCAACCTGGTAAAATCCAGCATCCTCTGGCTGAATGTCTTTGATGCTGAAGACGTATTTTGCGCCACTTTTCTGAAGACTGTATCTAGGATTTTTATCAAAATTAATCAATGTGCCATCCTGTTTAGGGAAAGGAGAAATTCATTAATTGTGTGTGTGTGTGTGTGTGTGTGTGTGTTCTTAAAATGCTCCACTCACCTTGTACAAGTTGATCTCACTGTTTGGATTCCGCAGTTTCATTTCAAAGCTAAATTCAGCTCTTCGATTTGGTTTTAGTGCAATTAGTCTCATATTACCCAGCGACTCCACAACCTGCAGTAACAAGTCAAAAGAAGTAAATGTAGTGTTTGGACCTTTTGCCACCTGTCATATTTGGGAAATTTTTTAAACTGTAATGAAGAGGGCGGACACTGAATCTGTGTGAGCAGATTGATTTTTCCCTCCTAAAGAACATTGAGTACAACACTCACGCTTCCTCTGCGTTGTGGGTCTGATATTACACATACTCAAAAAATCAGTTATGATACAGTTTTTGCATCATTTCATCCTCTGTAGCCATGAAAAGATGCTGCCTCTGTGCCTTTTGGGTCCGGTTGGCGTCCCTTTCCAGGATTCACACCTTTGCCTGTTCATCTGCTCTCTCCTTCTTCATTTGGTTGAGTCTCTTCAGCAGCCAGCGGAAATCGGTCACGCCAAAGTCCAGGCAGATTTTCTCATACTGCGACTTTGGCGCGCTGAGCAACAGCTCCAGCAGCTTGGGGTCAATTTCGCCCTCTTTGTGTGGGGGCAGTTGTTTTTTCTTGGGGACAACACTGCAAACACGGCAACAGTCATCATCAGAGAAGATATGGGCCAGGCATCAAAGAAGCATGTCAGGGGACGGGAGACTTGCGTTTTTTTAAGCATGGATCTGAAATCTTGCGCTCCCTGCTCGCTGTCTGGAGGAAAGCAAGGTGTCAATCATGAGGCTTCATGTTGGACTCAGATTCGGTTGTAGTGTTTCCCTATCTTACCCGATTGGTCTTTCTTATTGCCACCTGGAACGGACAACATTTGTTGGTGTGTAATCAAACACAGATAAGTTGAATAAGAATGGTGCATGGCACACACCTCCGAGGACCTTCAGTAGGACACTGCACTGTGCTTCTCCATACTCGTTGGTGACGCTGCATTTGTAGGTGTCGGCGTGTTCTGGGGTCACGCTGAGGATCTGTTGAAGACAAATCAGTGTGTGAGCACAGTGAAAGCATTTCAATGTGTCAGAAGATGCTTGTTGCCACAGGTCAAGCATCAGTGTTATTATCCCCTTTTTCTGGCACCTCCAGTACGTGCTCCTTCGTTCTCTCGTCCGCTCTGATCTTGTAGTTGTCGTCATTGTCAATTTTGCCCTTAGTGCGCCCCCATGTGACCGTTGGTGATGGTTCTCCAGTGACCGTGGCTCTGAAAATGGCTTTTCTACCTGAAATGTGAGATTGAAATGGAAAGTGGGGTTGGGAGGCGATGGGGGGCACAGTTAGAACGAGTCCCAAGTATTTGATGGTGCTGCTGTCGACGCGCTGCTGTCGACGCGCTGCCGTCTCACCCACGGTCACCGTCTGTGGCATCGGCTTCCTTTGGAAATCTGGTGTCGTCTTCCCCGCAGGAACTCGTTGGACGAACTGAATGACAATGACCCCGGGGACCCTGGACATCTTTTTGATGGCCACTGCCAAGACCAATAGTAATTTTAGAGGCAGGAAAATGTAGACGCGTTCAGCGGTTATAGAGTTTCGAGCTGCATCCAGCAGCCAAACCGCCGTCATAAATCAAAGAGCAAAATAAACAAGTCAAGCATCTGGCTTTTAAAATGGAAGTCATCCAACATGCCCACTCGGCCTCTTGCGTAGGTTTGCATTTAAAGCAACAGTCCACTAGGGGTCACTGTTTCCCTTCATTTATTCCAAGAAACCTTCCAACCAACTTGGTCTGCTGATGATTTGATAGCTGTTGTGAGTGAGGAGGAAACACTTTCACCTTCCCTCCTTAAGGAAAGGTTGGGAAATATGTTTACTCCTCACTTTTGCCTTCATGGATAAATTATTAAATTCTCAAATATTCTTTGTATTGTTTTGAATATGCCCTCTATATCTTCGTTGCCGTCATTGTCTATTTATTTTAGTGCCGTTGATGATGTCGTCTCTCTGTTGCAATGTTTCAAAATTGCCACTTTCTTCAGCTGTGCACCTGTTTCAGTGACAGTGGTCATCATCTGATCTGCCGCAAAATGGAGGAAATGCGACTAAAATTCTGAATTCTGCCACCTTTCTCCATGAGTCACACATACTTTGCCCACTTAGTTTGTGTGTCTAGTTTGTGTCATGCTGTCAGTGAAGGAAACCTGTGCTCCAATGTGGCACCGCATGTCATCACGCCTGTGTGTGACATATGTGCGATGACGTGTGTGTGTGTACGTGTCAGCCTTACTCACACATAAGTCAACCTCATAGATACAAATATCTGTCGGTTACTGGGCGGAATTCCAGCGGCGTGCCCCTGAGTTTGATGTTGGCCACTAAAATAGGCCAAAGTCGTTTTCAGACCGACACACAGAACTTCACACAAGCTCCTCTGTCAATTATCTGATTTCAACAAGTGACTGGAACAGATAACATATTTATCAGCCGCTCGTCTGTGCGTCTGCCTGTGAAAACTGTGACACATCTGGAGGTAAACTTGCCGCGGCTGCGCTGTCTCTGTGTGTCCCTGTGGGTCATGTGACATTTTGGGAGGCTGACGTTTGATGTTCAATCCAGCGGTTTAGCTCTACAATTTTTTGTCAGAATTCTCTGGTTCAGCGTGTAAACATAGTTGAGCTGCAGCCCAGCTGTCACCTAAGCTGACCTGTGAAACGGTGGTCTACTTAATGCAGTATGTCCTTGTGTAAAGCTTGATTAGGTCTTGGAAAAGGTTTGTTGGAGTGATGTGTCTAGCTCTTCAAAACAGCTTAATTTTTATCTTACATGTGAGACACATAAATTCATGTGCAGCATTGCTCATGAGATGTCATTGACATGGTGGTGAGATGACGACAGTAAAGCTTTTTCAATAGGTTTGTGAACGGAGACAATGATCTCCTCTTCAAAAGTTGTTCTGTCACTGTCAGTTTGAGGTGGTAACACTTCAGAGGGACAAAAATCTGCTGCTGCAGACGTACCTGAGCCCTCCGGGACCTTCTGCTCCGGTTTCATAGTGGTAGTTTATTGGCTGTAACAGGGAGAAAACTTTGAAGACATTGTTGTCGAAATAATTCTGATTTTGGATGACTCAAAAGCACACGAAGCATCAATATTATTAGATTTTGTCTCACGTCTCAGAGTGACACGTCACATAATGTTTTGAGAGCTAGTGATGGCTCGGCTGATCCCCGTTATTACTTCATCTCATAAAAACCGAGTGGCAGTGGTGAGTAAACAAGCTAATTCTGTTTTGTTTACCTGAACGGCACCATCCTATCCCCAAAGTTATTATCATCCTGCACCTTTTACACGTGTATGGAATTCTATTATTTTTATGCGGAGGTGTAATTAATTTCATACATTTGTCACATTTATTGAGAGAATGTAAGGAGAGAAACATTCGATCGGAGCACGCTCACTGAGAATTTAGTTTACAGAATTATGATAAGCCTTCCCCTAATATTGACATCTGCGTGTCAAGATCTGAAAAAGTCATCCCACAAGTGAATTAGAACTTGGAGGTTCTCATGTAGCCGAGGTCATGAGAGCGCGGGGAGGCGGGGGGGACCAAAAACAGGGTCACGGTCCAGAAAAGGTCGCAGAGCTGGCTCTGCGTCCCAGGGCTGCTGGTGGCTCAGCGGCTCTGCTGCTCTGTGACGTGAGCCTGTCACACGGGGGACAGTTGCGTGACCCCTGCGGTGAGCTGGAGACGTGTTGGGACACAGTAAACGGGGAATGTGAAATCCCACCTAGCAACTGTAACGGCTCCCATCCAAACATAGAAGAGCAGAATGCCAGAGGCGGAGCCTGTAGCGTTTCTCTGCGTTTGAGCCCATGAATGAAACTATTAACACTCTCTGGACTCATAACCAATACTGATATTGATGAGACGCACTTCCTACTAAATGAGGTGCAGTCGATAACCTCAGCTTTAAGCTGCATTGCTTATAACCCCAAAGGCCTCAAGGGCCACGCCCGCTGGGTGGGCCGCATAGTTCAAATGGCTGAGGTGGAGGTTACATTTGGCCATTTACTTTCATCATTTATTTCTTGTTGTTGGTGGCCTCTGGTGCCTACAGTAATAGTCACAGTAATGGATGACGAACACTAACTGGCAAATATATTTAACCTTAGACATCGTGCTGCATGGCATTCAGGTTATATAAAGGTTTCTTTGGAAGTCTAGACCAATAAACACATTTGTAATATTCAGTTTATGGGGAGCCTCTCAATCCTTTGTGGGTCACAAGACACCAGTCGGCACCGTTTCCGATTTCTGAGCTTAGACGTCGACTCGCTGTCGCCACTCTGTTTTTTTTTGGAATATAAGAACGACGTTGCAAACATTGCATGCATTTCTAAAGAATGTAGGAGTCCTTTGACAAATCTATCAAACCGTCACATGCGAAACATGTCCTGGTGCCACTTCAGCATGGCAGATATGTGCGCACAGTTTTTATATCGTTTCATATTTACTCGCTGAAAACCAATATCAACATTATGCCTCATCAGCCATCATGAATCGTGACATTTGTCAATAAGATGTACCTCAGATAATGTTACGCGCCTGCAGTACATGTCAGCCTTTTACATGTTTTATGTCCGTCTGATCCCAGATGCCTAGTAACTTTACAAGCATATCGACTTTATTTCAAATAATATTCTTGGAATTTTTCAGGAACATTCTTCATTGTGTGAAATATGAGGCTTCTGAAATTATTAGGTCATGGTGTAGATTCAGACTGAAATCATCGCGGCACATAAGTAATTTATGGCGCATTAAAAGAGAGATGGCCTCTCTGCTCCTCTGTACTATTTACATTTGATACTGCACGTATTCCAGGGATATCTCACCAAAAACGATGTCTCCATTGGAACGCATGAGGCCGGTGAAAAGGTCTGGGAAACTGCCACGGTAGTGTAAAACATGAAGAAACCTACCTCCAAAGCTTTCCAGCGTCCTGCTGTCTGTTGTCAGCTTGTCCTCCTCCCTCGATCTGGTATTTCAATGGCGGCGCCCCTTTTTGTTTGGTGATAAAACTTTGGAACGCATACAAAACCCCACTTGCATATTACAGCAATATTTAAGGGTCTTGGTTCATCTTACTCGTTGCCTATGAAAGTGATCGCTTTCCACTTGGCACCGGACGAACATTCAATCCACTATTGGGCTAATCCGCTGTCATTAGGCCGAATCTTTTGAATATCAGCTGGATCACGTTGCGCATTACAGTTCTCTCTCTGCAACAATCCAAAAAAAAAAAAAAAGCAGCCTCCAGACGTACTGTGCGAGTGGCTTTGCATTATTGTTACATAATATGCAATGTTTCCGTCCAGAAATATGACAGAAATCTCCTCATGTGCAACAAAGGAAACATTTTTCTAACCAGTTTTAGCCTGGCAGATTCACAAGGCTGCTGATAATGGCATGCTGGTTACTAACTTTACCGCAAGATAAAACTCAACACGAGACATCTAACGTGCCAAGTCGTCTCTGGTCGGCTACTTGTTGTATGTGGAACATGGCCACTTCGCATCATCACCTCCTCAGGATGCTGCACCAAAGAGGGCAGGTGGGGCTGTTTGATGACTAACACTGGCACTGTGTCCATGTTATAATAAGAGTCGTGTGTGTTTGTGTGTGTGTGCTCGCTCACATTGCACAGTTCAGATTTAGTGGGCTCACATCATCAGAGGCTAAACGCACAGGACATTTTCACCGTCTCATCGGCACCAACGTGCCACACCGGCTTCATCACAGTTGCTGGAAACTCCCAGAGGACACGAGAGGTTAACGGAAACAAACACTGCTCGGCGACACACACGAGGAGCTAACGTGAGCAAACTCGAACGGGATATGACACAGCACTGACGTGACATGGGCCCTACATAGACATGATGTAATACAAGCATTAGGCCCGCTGAGTCTCTGTCTGGACCAAAGTTTGTCCACGTGTACTTGCTTAAAAGCTCCTCGTTGGGGCGTCTCTGCAGAAAAAACTTCTGCACACAGGAAACTGCACCTGCATGTCCAACCAAGGACATGGATTTTCTGCGGCTGTGATTTATTTATATTAGCTGGAATAGTGAAGAATACGATGCATATACCCTCCAAGTTCCTCAAAGGTGCAGGAGAAAACTGAGTGTTTTGAATGGCATAGTTTGAGCTTTTGGACGGCGTTGACATAACACAGGCCTGTCGGTGCCTGACACTCCTATAAATTAAAACACGAGAGCAGTTAAAGATAGTCGCCCATGAGCTTATGTAACACTATATGATCTTCCTTTCATGGTTATGTGGATGTCCAGCTGGACATAAACAACGTCTAATATAGATGGAAGGTAAATACAAGTATGGATCTAATATAGATCAAAGATGCATTGGATGTGCACCCCGTGGTACACAGATGGTGTGTAGGAGAGCTTAGTGTGTGTGTGTGTGTGTGTGTGTGTGTGTGTGTGTGTGTGTGTGTGGGTTCGTGCATGCATCTGTGCATGCGTGTGTGCGCATGTGTGTGTGCGTGTGTGTGTGCGCGCCTTGGACTGGAGCCTCGTGTCCCCAGCCAGTGTGGCGGGGGACTTGCTGGAAGCAGGAAGCCCCCAAGCAATCGTAAGATTTTGTCAATATGCAGTTCGGGAAAAGGCTGCTGGAGAAATAGCCCGAATGAAAACCAGTTTGTTATTTTAATGTGGTCATTTGTCATACTGTGATCATTTAATTCAGGTTGACACCTCATTTTTGCTGCTCAATCAACATCTGGCATGGTGGGTTATTTTTTTCAGGTTAACACGTTGTTGGCACTTTGAGTAAAACAGTATCATACTGTACATTTTCACATCAATCCATGGAGTATGCCTCCACATCCAGCTGTGTTCTCTGCATGAACCCTTCCAGCACAGGGGGACACGGCAACATTCAGTCTGTGGTGCGCACAAAAAGAGAATACATACATTTATACATTTTTTTTTAGGGAAATATATGGTTAGGGACTACAACACTTCAATGATTGAAGGCAGTGTGACAGTTACATCCGTACCCTTAACCACGAGTTTCGTGGAACATTCTGCCGTGCCAAATGAGTTCTCAGCAACAACCTTGTATTCTCCGCTGTCCTTCTGCCGCACTCGGAGGATGTACAGTGAGCAGACTCCATATGCATTGGTGATGTAATAGTTCTTGTCGGAGTTGATGCAGGTGTTGTTCAGGTACCAGGACACGATGGGAGTGGGATTTCCGCGCACAGCGCAGGTCATGTACAGCTGGTAGCCTTTGGGTGGTGTGTGGATTTTTAGGGGAACCAGGATGGATGGTGGCCTCTCGAAGCTGAGCTCTGTTTGGGTGCTTGCGGCTGATATAACTGTAACTTCACAAGCCAAACACACCACACTGATATTTTCCCGTATTGATTATTACGGTGTACTAATAGAGGCTTCTAGAATCACTGAGTGAATCCTTGATTAGAATATATCCTATATATCATAGACATATCATGATGGGCTGTCAGAGGCAGTGTTTTTGCACTTTGACAGTAACTCACTCCGGTTGCTGTTGACCCCCCATGTTGGGGACTGCGACGGTTCTGAGGTGCCCACGTCGTTCTTTGCATAGACACGGAAGTGGTACTCTCTGCCCGCCTCAATGTTGTTGGCTGTGTACGTATTGCGGAAAAGGCGATCGGCCACAGTTTTCCACACTCTGGAGGTGGAGTCGTATTGAGACACCATGTAGTAGAGACGGTCGTCGAGTTCCCGGTCTGGTGACGGAGCCCAGGTCAGGGTAACTTTCCCCTGGACCGTTTGCTCGATCTCCACCGGGCCTGGGCTCTTAGGTTCATCTGACAGCACAGAGGGCACACAGGTATGAATTACTACTGGCAAGGTCACTTATGATTGCTGCAAACTTGGCCATAGTTTGATTTATTGCGTCCTTGTTATTTGTCTGGATCTTAATCTTACCTGTGACTCTGACCTCTACCTCAAAGGAACTCTCCCCGACAGAGTTTTTGGCCACGATGGTATAAAAACCTGAATCATAGCGTTTGGAAGAGGGGATGATGAGCTGGGATGAGCCCTCAGAGCTGATGACTGTATTGCCGGAAGGAAGCGGGCCGTCATCCTTCAACCAGGTGACCTGTGGCGGAGGTTCAGCCTGGAGAAATCGGCATCAGACACAATGGGTGATATTATTGCCAGTGGTGTGAACTGTGAGAGGGCGGAGAAGGTGCTTATGTATGAGCCAGTTTACAGTTAAGGGATTTCACATTTTGTGATACTAAGTCTGAGAAAGGAACAAATAAAAAGTCTCTCAAACCTGCTCACTGGCGCATCCATACCTCATAGCTTATTTTGACACGCACAGAATTTCCAGCTCTGACAACAACAAAGTCCTCTGGGTCTTTAAAGCACGGTCTCACTGGGTGCGGAAACACAAAGTCAATTCCGCTGCTGTGACACTTCTGACTCTTCCCCTGTAGGGGAGCTGTTGAAGTTTTTTATGTGCAAAGATCCGTGAAACGCTTACTGTTCGGATTCTTTGCATACACCATTGCAGAGGGCGGACTGGGATCACCACATCCTGATTCGTTGATACCGGAGACCCTGAATTCATACTCAGCTCCCTCTGTGACCTCTTTAACAGGGTAGCCGAGGCCTGCAGACAAATCCGGAGAGTAAGATACTGGAGAATGCCTCAGTTTCGGGCTGTAAACAGCCTCCATAGCCACAACGTCTGACCTTTGATGGGTTCGTTCACCAGGTTGATGGCGACCCACTGATTTGTGTCCTTCTTTCGTTTCTCCAGCTGGTAACCGATGACTGGCACTCCCCTGTCATCCAGTGGGGGGGTCCAGTTTAAGTTGATACAGGTTTTAGAGGCACTCACAACTTGTGGAGCACCAGGTGGACCAGAGAGGACTGTGGAATGAGAAGCAACAGTGCATTGCCGTTGAGAGGGAAAATCAATACACACCCTTGTGCTCCTTTTCAAAACATTCTAAACATTCCCACCCCATCAGAGCTGCTATTT
>OMPJ01021051.1:28829-67337 GCA_900312935.1 Carapus acus
CGGAGGGGGGGCGTTGGGTTTCCCATAGGGAAAATATATTTCCTGGCACAGCTGCAGGTTTGTTCTGTTACTCGTATATCCATTTATATCCTGGTTCTTTGGTGTGGCAGTTTAGAGCAGAGTCGCTCATGTTCCAAAATATTGATTGTAATCAGCCCCCTTTGCTTATTCTCTAAAACACACACACACGCGCACACACACACACACACACACATCAAAATGGGCATAATGGAGACAACCTTAGGTCCCGACAGGCAAATAGTAAATGAAGGAGGAATTGAAATGCAAGCAAAGCTGTAACATACCAAACATTCACTCTGCGTGAACTGATGAGTAACCAGACAGATGACACACCCACCAATCAGCTTGTAATTCAAAACTGAAATACTAAAATTCCAGCATACTTTTTCACAAGGTTAAACTAAATTTTCAGAGGATTTTAAGTCAGTCTGAGGTAAAGAAATACAACTCTCTGTAAAGTATAGCATTCTTGGTGGAAGATGCTTGAATCCATTTTGATAAATTTCCCCCAGCAGCTGCTTCTGCGCTGTTGCCACAGCATGATTAATGTCGTCTGTGTGTCATTGTGAATTCATATTTCTAAAAGCGGGACAACTTGACACTCTTGCATGATATTTAGGTGTTAAATTATCATTTGGGACGTCTTGAAAAATAACTCCCAGCACCTCCCAGGGTACCTACGTGTAGTCTAAGGTGTCACAGATCCATTGGTGCTGAAAGTGCCATGCGATAGGTCGCATGCCATATTAAAGTGATCATCTCATCACTAATGGAGGATGCGCTTATATGTCGGCAGTGACGTGAGTGAATCATGTTACCGAAAAGCAGCTTCATTTAATCGTTCAAATCACACGTCTTCTCTGAGCTGGGAACCCCCAAACAAGAAAACCAGTCCCCTGCTTTTTCTGTGATATTCTGAGTGTTTGTTACCCTGCCGATTCCCCGAGTGACTTCACAGATTTTTAAGTTTTCTGTCACTCTGCAGGGGTGCAGTTCACTATAATTCACAATTACACATAATAGCTTTATAAATTAGAAATTACAAGTTACAGCAAAGCAGAATTGAAATGGTTTGTTGTTTTGCTGTAGTTTTTGCAATTTCCAAACTTTTGCATTCTTCTGGCATGGTCACGGGCGTGACAGGAGAGCACACCCGCTGTGTTTTTATATGCAAGGTGCTACGGTTAAACGCTCAGCTGCTCCTGTGGCCATGGCTGAAATATGACAGGGGGCAGTTTTCTGAAAAGCTGCCAATCATAAAAATGATTCAAAGCAAGATGCAACAAAGGGCAAGTTTTAAAGGGAAAAAAAAGAACTTTTTGTGGGTTTGAGGTTACTGCTCGTATCCAGGTGATGCGGATTTGCTGGATTATGGGTTAGCCCAGCTGCCGTAAAGTGGAACGTGTCCTTTTTCTTAATTGCCATGGTAATTGAAGAAACGGTCCAAGAGGTGAAGTTACAAAGCCTATGGGATGTGGTTTCTTCCAGCATGCTGTTAATTTTCAGATATTTGCAAGATTCATAAAATAGCCTATGGTAGCTGGATCTTATGGGATCAGGGTGTGGAATTATTACTTTGTATTGTTTATAAGTAACAACAGACAATCAATGTGTATAATTCCAGTGAGTAATTGTTGATTTGGTGAAATATTTTTTCCTCGTCATGCATAAAAAGAGTCAGTAAATTTTAACATGTGTGAAGTGACAGACGGCGATAGTCGCTCTGTTGGAGTCGACTTATCTAAAAACGAGCGTGTATCCCTCAGATGTGATGAGAAGGCTGCAGCTGTGGATGCAAAGTACGAGGGAGTCAGCCGCAGCATTAAGGCGGCAACAAAGACTGTTGACCTCTGTCTACACACAAAGATTTGTCAGGCTGCTGCTGTAGATGAGACGGGAAGTGATCTTACCTCTCCACTCTCCTGACTCTGATCCTCCTGACTGCTGCTGCCTCCCTGTCTGATATTTGAGTGTTGGCTCGCTTCCCCAGATGCTATTAGATCCGAACCTGGGCGTCCACAGACATACTCCCTGCCCGGTAAGGGAATTGCAATGTTTTGAGGCATAAACTGTAACCCCTGGCAGGGGGCGGAGGGAAAGCTGAGGCTCCCCACACTGGAGTCTTGGTGGGACGCCATGGTCTCATGTTGACATGCACAGGGTGGCACAGGACATGCTGCCCTCATCCCGCCTTTATTTGAACCATGCAGATATTCTGGTGATGCTAACAGTTATTGTGATATCCCTTTTTTCATTTTGTCTACACTTTCTATGTTTTACATCCATTCATTGATTTGTAGTTTGTATGGAATTGTCATCGGTGGCTCAGTCAGCGATTTCTGATTTTCTGTTTATTGTTATCTCTCCTCCATGTCCATTCTTTTTATTCCCAGTGGTGTCTGTCTACTGTGTTTTTTGTTTTTAAAGCTCCTCCCCTCTTTTTCGCTCCCTCCTGATTTGTGTCTTGATTGGCGTGATGTTCTGCAGGACAGTCTGGATCTTTGTGCAAGATGGCATGAAATGTGTTATATCTGGCTTACACAGACATTCAGGCGATGTTTGTACGTGCAGTGGTGGTAAATTCATCGATGCACAAGTCCCATCTCAGCCCATGCTCCAGCTGAAGTGTCGTCGTTGTTGTTGTTGTTACACCCACTTGGAGCTCTGTTCCTTCTAAAGAGGCTCTTCCTTCTCTGTTGGAAACTGTTGACCGCATGAAGGCAAGAACAGACAGTCGCCTGAGGGGGGCTTGTGCCTTGTGATCGTCAAAGTGGATCCTCCGCACCAGTTTAATTAAAGGTCCTTGTTGCTCCCTCACTGATCTCGCACGCACACTGCGTAACGTCAACATCTTCCATCTCCACAACAGCATCGCACAAACCTGTAATTACAGAAAACACTCTCGGCAGCTATTTTCCTAGCAAAAGCTTGTTGTAGCCATTACATCTTAAAGAACACTGTGTTTTTATAGCACCATAAATAACTTTGTTTGGCCCATAAAGGGCAGAAAACACCAACTCAAACACACGGCCATGCTGTGCTGCAGCATGGTCAGTCTATCAAGCCGTTAAAGGTAATGTCACATTTTATTTCTGCTCTCAGCCTGCACAATATTGGGATTTCCTCAGATGAGATTTGTCAGCCAATAGTTCAGAATACATGATGGAAATCTGCAGTGCTGTGGGTTGTCAACTTTGGGCAGAAACTGCAACATTACCGGTACCCCTCTCCTAAAGTGTAATGCTTGACAAGGCACTGGCATAAATTAGACGCAGGGTATTTACAGCAAAAGCTCCCAGCTTTGGAATGGCACTGCATGAAGGAGGAAAACTCATATTTCACCCGCCAACTACACACAAGCACCGAAAACATTAGCACTCAAATGCACTTAAGGTGCACTGGTGTTGATAAATGCACTATTTGATGAAATACCTAATCTGCAGGATATTTCCCATTTGTCCACAGCAATATGAGGTCATCTGCTTTAGTCTGAGATACGTCTTTGTGTATGCGTCTGCCGTCAACAGCAGATGTGGTTTTAGTGCTCGTTCACCGCTGTGTCCTCAGGTGGGAGGTTGCCTCTGCAATGAATACTTAAATCTGTACTTCAGTGACTGCCTGATGCAGCATTGTTGGATGTATGGATGTATGTATGTACCTGATAATTGGGCAGATGTGTGCTGTCACTACATGAGGCTGGAGGTGTGAAATGGTCATTCAACCTCAATTGACGGTCTTGTCAAACAGTAATTATTTTTCTTTAAGACATGGCATGGCATGTTTTTATGCCTCAGTCAGCTGTGAACGCTGATCAACACAGGTTTCATTAAGTTAAATTTCAAAATTTATAAGTACATAATGACTGAATTGGCGAAGTGGCTATGCTAAAAGCATGCAAACGTTTCAGTCAATCAACTATATTTGCATCCCTCCCCCAGAGCTGTGTTGGTCCTGAAAGAGCAAGGTCCAATGCAACTTCTTTTGAATATTTTGTTGATTGATATCAGCTGATTGATATCAATTAATGTCTATATATTAATGTCATCAACAGTGGACCCTGTGTTTGTGAGTGTAAACACTGTACATATTTGTGTTATTCACATACGTTTGCATGCCTTGTGGAGTCTGCTTGCTGAAACTGTAAACCGTGGCACAGTTCCTGCGCCTTCGCAATAACACAGCTATGCTCAGTGAGGGCACGATTGTGTGTGCTTGTGTGTGTGTGAGCGTGCATTTGTAGCTGAGCAATAAAAGCTTGTTGCGTGGCAAGAAGGCATGACGGTTCTCAGGAATGGGAGGTTGACATGAGAAGCTTGAAGTTCTTGAGGGCATTTATTGCAAGGGTCGGCAAAGTCAGAAGCTTGGGGCTCTGCTATGCTGAACAATAATGAAGGAACAAAACGTTTTTCTGATTCACTGCAGCATTCTTAATTGTTACAAATAATATTGGGATTGATTCTGTTCAATTGTTCCCATTTTCTAGTGCAGAATTATGCTGCATTTTAAAATAACATGAGCACCGGTACCAAATAAATTGTACAGTCTGAGTGTTTTACAGGCTTTTGGATATGAACGCTATGGTCCCAGAGACAGACCCCAAAACAACAGCGATGACGAGAGGTCGCTGGAGATTCTGGTATGTCCTGCGACTTTGCACAGGAAGAGAGACTGATGTCTGCAAGGTTACACTTCGTCATGCACACACGTTTTTATCATTTATGACTCACCATAACAGTCTCACAATATCCCTGAAAGCATGTGCCCACATGATCTCAGTAAAAAACAATGTGGCGTGACTGGGACAGCTGCAACTGGTGGAAACACAAAGAATTTTACGCACCACAAAGTATTGTCTACCTCTAGACTGAATCTGGAGGGAAAATTTGAATTTGAAAATTTATTATCAGCATATTTATTAATTTTTTTCCTCTGGTTGGAGCAAAGCGTATTGGTTCTTGAGCACTTGGTTACACAACTTCACTGAATGACCAGTAGCACATGATCAGATATTGCCACTGCGGTTTTGAATCTCAATCAATTCAAAACCTAAGAAAAAAACCCTGCAAATACGGCAATCAAAAAAGGAGCGTCACAACTCTCGCATAATTCACAAATCGATAAATTAACATCTGCTGGTGGTTTTTATGTCCATCCCTGCCAATTACTTGTCTTGATCACATCAGGACTGCTCAATCTGAAGGGAAAGACAGTGAAGCAGGTGAACACACATCTAGAGAAATAGCTTTGATTGCACAACAGTTCAGTGTGTTAGTTTGTATTTACCTTTAACAGCAAGTTTGGTAGAACATTCCACTCTCCCCAAAGGGTTTTCTGCAATAACCGTGTATTCCCCACTATCTTTGGGCCCAACCTTGAGAATCACCATTGAGCAGACCCCACAGGTATTGGTGATGTAGTAGTTGGTGTTGGTGTTGAGGCTGATGTTATTTCTGTACCACGTAACATGTGGTTTGGGATTTCCTGTCACAGCACAGCTCATGTAGCACTCGTAACTTTCTGGGCTGTTGTGTGTTTTCAGTGGGACGGTGAAGGCTGGAGCCGTCTCAAAGCTGCAGTCCTTTGAGGCTGGCAGATTCACTGTGAATCTCTCTGCAAGGGAAGGGCAAAAACGGTCTCAGTGTGAGGTTGGAATCCCACTGAAGGAGGCTGCTGTTAATCTGCACTCTTAGATGGAGGCGCCGCAGAACATCAGCAGTACAAGCTGATGATCATGATTTTTAATTTTTCCAAGATAAGTGTGAAATTGTCTCTTATTTTTCCACCTGCCTTTTGCTCTTTTCACCTCCCAGGCTGGTGACTCGGAGGGATTAGACATCCCCATGTCATTTTTTGCATACACCCTGAAATAATACTTCCTTCCTGCCATTATATTGACAGCTGTGAATTTGTTGTTGAAGAGATGGTCAGCCACAGTTTGCCAGGCGCGCTTGACTGAATCACGCTTTGTGATCATGTAGTGCAGCCTGTCATCTTTCTTCTCATCTGGAGAGGGAGTCCAGGACACCGTCACTGTTCCCGACACATTCTCCTCCAGCTCCACTGGACCCGGAGGCTTAGGGTCATCTTGAAAAAAAAAAAAAAAGAAAGGACACTGTGTTTTGAGTTTTGGGGAATGGACAGGGTGAAAGAGTAGTATGACAAATTTGCCTTTGATAAACATAATTTTTACCTGTGATTCTCATCTCCACGCTGAAGGTTTCCTGTCCAACAAGGTTTTTAAGAATGATTGTGTAGACACCGCTGTCGCTGCGCTCTGATGAGGGGATGATCAACTGTGAGGATGTGTCTGTATTGGTCACAGTCACACGTTTGCCTATAGGCGTGCCGTCCTTCAGCCATGTTATGTGTGGTACTGGAGAGGCCTTGCGAAAACGGCACAAAGATGGTCAACGAAACATACCCACATTATAGACTGGAACCAAAAAAGATCCAAGCTGTTTGAATTTGATGCTGCACCTCGAAGTTGATGTTGACCCTTGCAGAGTTCCCTGCTCTCATCACCATGAAGCTCTTCATTTTTTTGTCGGTGAAATGAGGTTTGACTGTTGAGGCAGACAGCAGTTAGTCGGGTGTAATGGGTACCAGACACACAGTGTGCTGCTCACTGTACATAAAGGGAGACTCACCTGGAGGAGGCATTGCGATGATGTAGTTGTCCAGTTCTTGGGGCTCACCGTCTCCGCCCTCGTTGGTTGCAACGACTCTCACCCAGTACATGGCCATAGACTTTAGACCCATGATGGTGTAAGAGGCCATGATGATTGCGCTGGAGTTGCACCGAATCCATTCTGGGTTCTCTGCTGGTCTCAACTCTACAAAGTATCCTTTAGCCTCATCTTGGACCCCTTCCTCCTCTTTGGGCTTGGTCCAGGCTAGAGACAAAGTAGTGTAGGTTGAGTCTGTCACCTTCAAGTCGATAACTTTACCAGGTGGCTCTGAAAGTGAGGACACAGGACATAGTGTGCACCACTAGTGAGACCTCAGTCATCATATAATGTATTGATATTGCAACAATGTAGTTTTTCTTAATCAATGACTCACTCTTTGGATCTCGTGCAATCACAAACTCAGAGGGTGGGCTTGGTTCTCCAGCACCAGAGATGTTGACCGCTGCGACACGGAACTCGTACTCAATTCCCTCAACAACATCCTTCACTGCAAACTTTTTCTCTGTTGGCACATCATATCATCAGTTAAAGACACAGCCCCAACTACGCGTTGACCCTGAGAATTACCAGTACCAATTTATTCAAGACTTTGAAAAATGTAGTTCATGACTGCACCTTTAATGGGCTCTTCGGGTGAATTTACAGGCCCCCACAAGTTGCTCCCCTTTTTACGTTTCTCCATGTTGTATCCCAGAAGATTGGTACCTCCAGTGTTGGTCGGCGCAGACCAAGCAAGATTGATGCAATCTTTGAAGGCACTTACGATTTTTGGCACAGAGGGCGGTCCAGGGTAGGCTAGAGCAAGTACAATTGAGGTTATCCCTTTTTTCAGCAGCCATTTCCCTCCATCACTCCTTTGGTCATGGATACTCACCTTTCGTCCCAGCCTGGATGTCATCCGTCTCCATCATCTCACTGATTCCTTGTTCGGTTTCAGCTCTGATGTGGTAGCAGTACTTCCTGCCATGATCCACGTCGGTGTCCCTGTACGTGGGCTCTGGACCAGTCCCTCCCAGTTTCTTCCAGCTATTTCGACCAATTTGCTGACGCTCCAGGATGTAGTTAGTGATTGGAGAACCGCCGCTGTCTTTTGAAGGCCTCCATTTAAATTCAATGCATGAGGATGAACTTTCAATGATGTCAACAGGGTTTTGTGGTGGTGTTGGTTTATCTGCAGTTAAACGAAAACCAAATGTCTTCAAGAGGATAAACATGAGGCTCATGTCTCCCAAACAGCACCTGCCACTTTTGCAGAAAAAGTGAGAGGAACATACAGTATGCAAACAGGTTGAATGTATTTTTTCAATGAGCATTGTGCAGACTTACCTAACACAATGAGTTGAGTAGTTGCCTCAGTGCTGCCACATTCATTCTTGATCTTAATCTTAATTTCTCCTGTTGTTTTGCGGTGACACTTGGACAGCAACAGGCGACTGTGTGAGGAGGACTTCTCGATTTTGACATTGGTGTCGTCAAGGAGATCCTCACCCTCATGGTACCACTGGATCTTCATCGGTTCCCGGCCAATGAAGGATAGTTTGAAGGCTACATTTTGTCCAGCCTTGATAGTAACAGGCTTTGAAAACTCTGCTAAATCTTCCTGATTGAGTCTCGGAGGGTCTGACAAAAAAAAAACAAAAAAAACAATAAAACATGCGTCAGCCATTTTCCATAGTCACTTCTCTGCTTGCCTGAACCCACGCACATCAACTTAGATATTACCTTCAACGTTAAGTATGGCTTCTGTTTTGCGGCCATCGGCTTCATACCGATACTTCCCACTGCTCTCCTCTTTACAGCCTTTTACAATGAGTTTGCGGTAGGTTCCGTCTTTTACAATGCAGATATCGTCTGTTGCTGTTATCTGGCGCACACAAGATCGGAACATTTTCACCTCAGAAAATCAAACTGGAAAGTATAATCTGTTTCATGTACGTCTCTTTTCTGTCTTAACTCCCCCTCACCTCAGCCCCGTCTTTGTACCAGACTCCTTCGCAGTCCTCACTGCTGAGCTTGCAGACGAGCTCTGCATCGGTGCCAATGATTGCCGTCACGTCTGCCAGGCCGCTGGTGAAGTAAACCCCAGGGTCTACAGCAAAGTAAGCATTATATTAGCCGACAGCAGAGGCAGCACAACATCATTAGTCCAGCGAAGGTGATGGTATCTCACCAGTGACTGTCTCGGGGACGAGTGGGCCTGTTCTCACACGTTTTCTTTTCTCTGTAGTACCCTCCTCTTCCTCTGCGTCCTCCCCTGTCTCTCTCACCTCTTCAGTCTTGGGTGCTGGTGCTGCAGCAGGTTCAGACTTGTCTTTTACTTCTACTTCTAATTGCTCCTCCTCCTCCTCCTCCTCCTCTTCCTCTTCTTCTTCTTCTTCCTCCACCACCTCTTCTCCACCCAGCTCTGCTGGTGCTGTCTCCTCTGTTGTAGCTGGTGCACCATCCTCTGCTGGCTTTTCTGCTGGCTTTTCTGCTGGCTTTACAGCCTTCTTCACCTTCTTTTTCTTCTTCGGTTCGGGTGCAGCTTTTGGCTTTTCGGCCTCTGCAGCTGCTGCGGCTGCTGCTCTGGCGGCGGCAGCCTTGGCCTCAGCTGCCGCTTTCGCGGCGGCTGCTGCCTCTGCTTCCGCTTTGGCTTTTGCAAGCTGCTCATCTCTCTCTTTCTGTATCTTGGCATTTTGCTCCTGTGCGATTTTTAAAAGATCTGCTCCACCACCGCCTGCTTGAGTTGTTTTGCGAGCTTTTTTCTTTCCTCGCAGGTTGGGGTCGTTGTCAGCTAAAAAGGACAGAATTGCAATAGAGTTGCAAAAGGGGCACATTTGTGAACCTACAATAGTGAATTCCTTTTGATGGCAGGCCTTGTTTTTGATGCCTTCAAAAGGCGTTGGATCTCATCTTTGAAACTGTCGCTTGTGAGGATTCAAAAATACCTGTACATCTTTTTATAGGGAGGAATAACTTATGCACATATTATGCATAGTGCAGAGATTAAATGTACAATGTGTGAAATCGTTTAATCCGATGTTATCTTTAGTCAGCGGCCTCATTTTTGTCGCCATTTTTGTGGTCAGCCCAACATACCCTCTATTATGAGCCAGGCACTGCAGGATGTCAGGCCAGCCACAGCAGCATAAATCCCCTTGTCCAGTGGCATACAGTCCTTAACCACTAACTTGTGAACTAGCATATCATCTGACATGCCGATGTCATATTTGTCTCCCTGCTCCAGCATGGCATTCTTCCCCATCCAAGTCATCTTTGTCACGGGGTGTGAGAGCACACACTCGAACACGGCATCCTCTCGCTCCTCTGCTGTCACGTCTTGGATCTTGACCAAGAATTCTATATTAGGGACTGCAAGAATGACATAACATGAGGACATTGATGAGGCGTCGCGACCATGCTATCCTAGGTATTCAAAGTGGAAGATCGTCTCACTTCTTAAGTCAGTTGAGAAGATCTTGACGCCATCGACCTCCACTTGATACAATCCTGCATTCCCAAACTTTTTCCCCACTTCTTTCAAACCATGTTTTATCTCTACTTCAGCATCAAACGGGATCATGACGCCATCCTGTTCAATTAAACAGGAGAAATTTGAACATGCTGTTTAGTAAAACCGAAACTATAATCATAATCATGTGACAACTTATTGGGCAACTGATAAGTTAATGTTTTGGTTATATTTTGGAATCAACACTTAGCATCTACATCATCCTCCTGCCAGGGGGGTGCACAACATACCTGCAAGCAAGAAATACCTTTTGCATTGCAAATTAATGTTTTTCCATCAATCGTTTGCCCTCCTAGGTTGCTACAAGTTGAAAGTTTGATGGAATCATCAGTCTCTTTTTCAAAAGCATTGTTAATGATACGACTTAATATGTATTGCTGTTGTCTTGGCACATAGATCAGTCCTGCATAACTAACCTGAAAATGAAAAACTGGATTGAAACTGGGTTGGAAACAGGCTCACCTTATACAAGAAGATTTTGCTTGACGGTTCAGACAGTGCCAGTTCAATATCCTGTGTTCCACAGGGTTTAAGTTCAATTGGTGGAAGGTTGGCTTGTCTTTCAATAACCTGCATTTATTGGAATAAGGGGGAGAAAAAGCTCAACTTGTCATGCAGCCAATTATACATCTTAAAGAAATGACGTCAAGGTTGCAAATCTGGGGCAGTTGATTAAAGTGAGGTGGACCTTTTCCTGCCCTTGCTCTCTCTCGATCTTCTTTTCGTTCAGTTTCCTTAGCATCCAGCGGAAATCTGTGACGCCGTACTCTGCACAAATGGCCTCGTAATCTTTTTTATCAGCCTTCAGCAAAAGTTCCCAAAACTTCTCGTCAATTTCCCTTTCCATTTTGTCGTCTTTGGCATCCATATCAACCCTTGATGTATATGAAATGAGATAAAAAGACACCTCAGATGTACAATCATGATAATGGGATTTAAAAACATTCTTTAGTTTTCTTTAGTTGTGAAAAAACGTACTTGTTTCTTAAGGCCTTCTTAAAATCTTCAGCGGTCTCTCTAACAGCTGAAATTGAACATCGCTCCTGTTTAATTCTGTGAATGACTTGTTAGAGGTATGGTAACGTGCAGGTTGTGTACCTGTCCTTGATTGTTGCAGTGCTCTGTTCTTCTTATAACCAACTAGAATGAGAGAGAGACGTGAGACGGATGCACTTTTTCTGTGTCAGGTATTTAAGAACACGGAGGAATTGAAACAACTCACCCTCGATAACATTGAGGGCCGCGGTCACAACGGCTTTTCCGTACTGGTTTCTGGCGTAGCATTTGTAGGTGTCGGCCTGATCCACCGACACATCTGCCATCTAAGACCAAACACCCTTTCAGCTGTGCAATTGGCGCCCATAGTCATCCAGCTCATGTTGAAGGTTTTAGCAATCTCCTCACCTGCAGCTGATGTTCCCCAGAACTTTTGTCAAATATGATGTTAAACCTGTCATCATCCTCAATTGGTCCACTGTTTCTCACCCAGGTCACAGTGGGGGTTGGGTTCCCAATGATGATTGCTCTGAAAACAGCAGTTTTGCCTGTGGAGATGGATGTGGACAGGTCAGTGTCTCGCAATTTGTCGCCAAAATCATTGGTCAGTCATCAATGAGCGGGTCCTCTGGAGTCTTTCCATACCTTCCTGAATAGTCAGTGCGATTGGTTTCCGCGTGAAATCCGGCGTTGTTGTGCCTTCCGGGAGTTCCTCCACATACTGTGTAATCATCACTCCAGGCACGTTGGACTTCTTTCTGATTTTGACTGTGTTGGAGGAAGCACACACAGTTATCTGTAACTCAGAAGGTGGCCAACTGGGATGTTCACCTCCCTGGGGCATATTTATACCACATTAAATTAATGTATTTGTCAGGGCTCACAGTCCCTTACATCGTTATGAAGGGACGCCGTCACTCACCCTGTCCTGGAGCCGTCGGCTCCTCGTCCTTTGCCCTACGTATCTTAAACATTTTGATTTAGACAGCAGCCTCTCTGTTTAAAGGAGATGGGGAAAGTTTGTCAAGACATCGACTGTGCTGAAAACTTGGGCCATTTATCTCGTTTGTTAGCCCTGAGAATCAGCAGCTGTCTGACACGCATTTAATCTCTTGCAGATGGTCTGAATCAGCACTGGGTATCGCTTACACGTCGGCCCTAAACAACAACCTCGGGCTGACAGGATGATTTTGGTATGCTTAGATTGAATCTTTTTTTTATGGAGGTTGTAATGTTTTTAATTTGATATCCTTTGGATGCCAAATTCCCAAATGAATCTATAATAACTGCTTGGTGACAGTGGTAACCAAGTGGTAAATTATCCATTACGGAGAGACTGCAGAGGGAAATGTGGCAGACGACAGAAACCTTTGGATCTGTGTTATTTTCCAAAATGTTATTAATTTCTTGACTGCTCAGTCGTACTCGGGATAATCTGTCATTCATACGAACATTGCATTCCATATGTCATCATAAAGCAGACATTCCTTTCTTAACTGTACCTGTGCACTAATTTCCTGTGATAACTAAATACTTGCACTCCCTTAAATAGCTGTGTTGTCCTCGCCCACTCAAATTTTGCTTCCAATAGGTCACATACCTCATAAAACTTATATCACAACTCAGAAAGTGGCGCTGGTCCAGAGCATCTGACTGAAAAATATCTTTCCTATTTGCCCGGACCACTTTGGTCCTTTGAAAGCCAGATATTTACAAAAGTACACCTTGTTTAGCCTGTTTCTGTGTTATTACACATGTTCATGAGTTATTGCGTGCTGATTGAAAGAAATTTTTTAAATAAATATTTAGAAAATTCTAAGGTATATTGTTAATTTAGAAATAAACAACATTAAATAAATCAATCTCGGTAAGCAAATGTCAGCAATGCTTGCATCAGTGTGTTTGTAATTTTATATTTGGAATGGGATTAAATTCAGCCAGGAGAGCAAACGAAACATTATCGGTATGTATAAAACGCAAAAGAACTGCATGAAAAATAATCAACATATTTTTGGTAGTCTCTATTGAAAAAGTTTATATGACAATGTTTGTAAAGGATAATGAGAATAAAATGTTGACGAAAATTGAGTAGAATTCAGGTTTTTTATGGATGTTGTAGCATTCTGGATTTGAAGAGACATTTGTTTTTTCTCTAAATTTGAATGAAATTACGCTACTCCTCCGCTTTATTCTCCGGAAAGTGATTTTTTGCACTTCCCAGTATTTTTGTGGAAAAATCACACCCACTTGACATTGCTTATCTTCTGTTTTTAAGCAGCTAGCTAATAATTAAAACAGGGAGGCATATTTTCACATCTCCTCGTAGGGTCTAATTTGAGGGCTTTTCACTTTGAGACTTGAAATTTCGAATACATCCCCTAAAAATTGATATAGCACAACTATTCCAGAGAACTTTCAGACTCCCTATTGCGCTTCCATTTTACCAGTCTCCAAAATGACCAAATTAACTAGCAGTATATTAATGACTAGAATTTCACTATAAGTGTAGGGAAATAGCACTTACTTCTTCTTCTGGGAAACTAAAACCCACAACAAAAACTGTCCGTTCTCCGCTGTGTTCTCTGCACAAAGTCCTAGCTAATTCTTGAGTGTGAGCTCCTCTGTCTGGAGAGGTGATAATGCTTTTGGAAGAGCTACCAGCAGCCTGGCCCACTGTGGCCCGGTAGGATAGGTTTACTGACATGCACTTTGGCCCTAAAGTGCTATAGGTTGTTGCAAAAGAGGGCAGCAGAGGAAATGAAGGAGTGAAGCTGTTTAATCCCTCCCTCACTGCTGTTTGAGTTGGAGCTGTCGTTGTGCATTAGGAGGCTTTTCACAGCACATTTTTACGCATGTGTCACCGGGGGACCGTGAATGTGGCATCGGCTCAGCGTCTTGGCCACATGAGTGGCAAATGTAGACTAGCAGCTCATCACCATTTAACAGTTCACAGGTAAGTGTTTTTCATTTGAATACTGAGTATCAATCTCGCTTCTGTAGATTTTGACGTCCCAAATTCGAGTCAACTTTGCACAAGGGGTTAAAGCAAATGTCTCTCTCTGCGATAGCGTGCGAGCATTATATGTCTTATTATCACATGAAGTGGTCAGACTGACCCTAATGCAAAATCGGGTCCTGTTAATGGCATTTCTTCAGTAATGCACTGACAAGTCCCCCCTGAAACTGAGATGTGTGATTCTGCACTGGTCAGAGGCATCGGGCTGCCCAGGGTGCCACGGGTGACCCCACCCCCACCCCTCCACTCCTCTACAGGGACTCTAAAATTGGAATGTCTGACCCCACAAAAAAATGTGCCTGGAGAAGTAATACTAGAAGACTACACATAAATTATTCACATAAACCTACATGAGCTGAACAAGGGGGGTGAGTGGTGAAACTCGCTCGCTTGTCTCAAACTGGCCCAAAGCTGCTTTACATGTATGAGAGTATGACTGTATATGGTAAAGTGATGGTAAAGTGTCATCTGTCCTTGCTTAGCGGTACAGCGCATGCCTGTTTTACTCGAATGAAACAAAATCAACACAAGATGGGGTATGAAATATTTATTTACACCAAGCCCACATTTACAGTAAGAAAATATTCAGTGTTGTACCTTTGTTTCACCGCCCTATTTATTCTTCTTTATTTTGTTGATCGACGTTTCAGTTTCAGTATTCCCTTTGAATATTGACAGGTGGACAGACTTGGCATTTAGAAACTAGATGACCTGATTGACACCTGACACTTGGTAACACTTACATTTAATGTATCCTTCATTGATACGTTCGCAAACCAAAATGACAGCAGAGACATCGGGTGCCTTCATTTGACAGTAATACCCAAACAATTACTGGTGTTGAAGCCATTTCTAGATCAAACTTCAGACTTATGGATTAAGGCAGCACAGGGTAGGCTCAGCAATTAAGACAAAGTCAAACGTGCCGGGTAGGAATAACGCTGTAGTCCTAGTTTTGAAAATCTGCCAACATTTTGATTCATTCTAGAGGAAAGAGAAAAAGGCTGTGGTCAGTTTCAGATGGATTATATTGTGTGCACTTTGTTGTTGTGATATTACCTCTAACTGTCAGTTTAGTGCTGCACTCCACTCTGCCCAGAGCATTTTCTGCAACAACCTTATACTCTCCTGTGTCTTTCGATCCGGCTCTCAGTATGAGCATGGAACACACTCCACAGGTGTTGGAGATGTAGTAGTTGGTGTTGGTGTTGAGGCTAATATTGTTGCGGTACCATGTGACGTGAGGTTTTGGATCTCCCTTCACTGCACAGCTCATGTAGCATTCGTACCCCTGTGGTGCAGTGTGCAGCTTCAGAGGGACCAGGAACTCGGGCGGTACCTGGAGGTCGCAGGGCTTTACTTCTGGCATGCTCAGCTGGAACTTTTCTGGGAAAGGTATACATGTGTCATGTCAAATGATATGTTTGATTCGTTCGTGGTATAAATCCAGAAGGAAAGCAATTCTGTGCGTTTCGGTTTGTCATCCTGGTTAGGCACCAAGGAAAAGAGATTACGGACAAGTGTCTCACTGAAGGACACTTTCCGTCACCCTAAGGTTACTTGCGAAAGAAACACTCATACTTGGCAGCAAAATGTTTTGCTTTGGAATTTAAGATTACAGCACAAACTATGTAATCACATTGAGCATAAACTGGTTTTGCTTTTTGGCTTTTTGAGGCGTTTTGTTAAACCCTGAGGAAAAATGCCTCTTTGCGTTTTGACCCATCCACATTTCTGAGGTCTTATTCGTGAGCAGAGGCTTCAAGTAATTAATCCAACCAATCAGCTAACGCATGTGACATGGGCAGACTGCATATGAGAAATGCTTAAACATTCAGTACCTTTCTTGCCAGAAATAAGCCACTTTGGGGATTCTGAGGGGTTGGAGGAGCCCATGTCGTTTTTTGCATAGACACGGAACTGATACTCTCTGCCTGGCATGATGTTGCAGGCTGTGAATCGGTTGTTGAAGATGCAATCTGCAACGGTGTGCCACGTTCTTTTGTGCGAGTCCCGCTTGGTGACCATGTAGTGCAGCCTGTCGTCACGTTTCTCATCTGGAGACGCTGTCCACGAAATGGTCACTGTGCCAGGCACATTTTCATCAAGTTCCACAGGACCCGGTGGCTTGGGTTCATCTAGAAATTAAAATAGCATTTTTTTTTAAATGATAGGCAGTGTAAATTTCATGCTGCAAGTGTAAAAACAAAGTCTTTTGTTTCTTGTCCCACCGACATTACCTGTAACTCTGATTTCAATGCTGT
The DNA here is from genome assembly GCA_900312935.1 of Carapus acus. Classification (NCBI taxonomy): domain Eukaryota; kingdom Metazoa; phylum Chordata; class Actinopteri; order Ophidiiformes; family Carapidae; genus Carapus; species Carapus acus. Next base: position 45,327 of record OMPJ01021051.1, read on the forward strand.
ACGTCTCTTGGCCAACGATGTTCTTAACCACAATGGTGTAGATTCCAGTGTCTGGGCGCTCAGCTGAAGTGATCAGAAGCTGAGATGTCCCCTCAGTGTTACTGATGGTCACTCTTTTGGAGACGGGTGCTCCGTCTTTCAGCCAGGTGATCTCAGGCCAGGGGGAGGCCTGGGAAGGCATGCCCAATACAGTCACTGCCATTATTGTGAAAGTAAACGTGGGAAGCCTTAGTTGACTTATTATTTACCACAAAGTTGATGTTGAAACGGGCTGAATTTCCTGCTCTCACCACCATGAAGTTTGTGATCTTGGTATCAGTGAATCTTGGTCTCACTAGAGGAAAAACAAGTTGTTGCTTAATGTGCAGTTACTTCATTTCATCAGTTAGACCAAGTTCCTACTGGGCTACGACTATGTTTTCTGCAAATTTAAGCTTGTTTTTTCATAATTTCATCTTTGTTTTATTTGGATGGAATATTGAGATTAATCTTCTCACCAGGAGGGGGCATAGCCAGGATGTAGTTATTCAGCTCCTGTGCTTCTCCAGCTCCTCCATCATTGACGGCGATGACTCTCACCCAGTACATGGCCAAGGACTTCAGGCCTTTGACAGTGTAGGTATTCATTGTTATTGCGGTGGCGTTACAGCTGTCCCACTCTGGATTTTGTGCTGGTCTGATCTCCACAAAATATCCTTTTGCCTCGTCTTCCACCCCAGGGTTGTCCTTGGGCGGGGCCCAGGACAGGGTCAGAGTTGTGTAGGTGGAATCGGTTACCTTTAAGTCCAGCACTTTACCGGGAGGCTCTGGAAGACATTAGAGACAGCGTCACCTTTGAAGGGGATGGGACACGTGAGAAATAATGGACTGAATAAAGCAAGTAATCAAAAACATACTTTTGGGATCTCTGGCAAACACAAACTCGGATGGTGTGCTGAATTCACCAGCTCCAGAGTTATTGATGGCAGACACCCGAAATTCATATTCGATGCCTTCAACCACATCCTTAACAGCATAGCTTTTAGCTGCGAGGAAAAATACTCATCACGCATGTAAACAATAACAGCAAAGTGTGAATCCCTAATGCAAACACATTCTAAATGTGAACTGTGTTATTCTATGCTGAAGAAAAACCTCTGATCATCTGCTCGGGTGGATTGACAGGACCCCAGAGATTGCTGCCCTTTTTGCGTTTCTCCAGGTTGTATCCCAGAATATCGGTCCCCCCTGTATTAGCCGGAGGAGCCCAAGTGAGACTGATGCAGTCCTTGAAGGCACTGACAACCTTTGGAGCAGAGGGAGGTGCGGGGTATGCTGCACACATGGAAAGATCGTCACTGGGTGGGATCCATGTCTGTACGGCCACAACTGGAGTCCTTTAATTGGAATGATGTATTTTCTTTTCAGTGAGAATGCATTTTCTGATCGTACCTTTAGTACCAGCTTGGATATCTTCCGTCTCCATCTGTTCACTGATGCCCATTTCGGTCTCCACCCTGATACGATAGCAGTACCTCCTGCCATGGTCAACGTCCGTGTCTCTGTAAGTGGGCTCTGGGCCGATTGGTCCTACCTTCTTCCAAGTGTTGCGACCAATCTGTTGCCGTTCCAGGATGTAGTTGGCTATCTTGCAGCCGCCGTTGTCTTTTGGTGGCCTCCATTTAAATTCAACCGCAGAGGAGGAGCCCTCGATAATCTCCAGGGGCCCCAAAGGAGGAGAGGGTTTATCTGAGGTCACAGCATGCAGAGCTTTCATCAACTCATTTATTTAATTATAACCAATTGAACTACTCTACATATACCTGAAACTTACTGTTCAAATACAAACTCGAGGCACTTTGAAGTTACCATAGAGATCCTGACATTGTGTTTGACAGTCTTAAAATGTATATACCATTAACACTAGAGGGCAGTGTGAGCCCCAAAATGTAGTATCCATGAGTGGACCGCAGCACCTCACAAGGAGGAAACCAGTGCAGAACTTCAATAAAGTTACAGTAAGATGACACTTTGAAGATCTTTTTGATAAAAATGGACCATAATTTCTGCTGGATGGCAGTCGTGCGTACCGAGCACCACTAGTTGGCTGAAAGCTTCTGCAGTGCCAAACTCGTTTTTGATCCTCAGCTTGATTTCACCACTGTCTTTGCGTTGCAGCTTGAGGAGGAGCAGCGTGGTGTATCCCTCCGAGTTGTCGATCTTGACATGCGAGTCTTCGGAAAGCTCCTCACCCTCGAGGTACCATTGCACTTTGAAAGGCTCCCGTCCGACATAGCTCACTCTGTAGTTCGCCTTGTGTCCCTTTTTCACCGTTATTGGGGCCTTGAAAACCTCCAAGTCTTCAGCCCCGAATCTCGGTGGATCTGTGAGGAGTGTGAAAACAACAGTGTCCTAATGATAACAAACAATATTCCTCTGCGTCGGGGGGGGGGGTAATTTTCATTAATAAATCGTTTATGAGAGGAAAGTGTTTCACCCTCCACTGCAACCACAGCCTCTGTCTTCCGTCCATCAGCTTCAAATCGGTATTTCCCTGCATGCTCCTCAGTTACTTTGTGGATTTTCAGTCTGTGAACACTTCCGTCCTTAGTGATAGTGATACCGTCAGATGACTTAATCTAGAAAGGAAACGATTCACCACAGCAGGACACGTTCAAACCAAAAGGTGGAAGGTCTAACTTGATGTGACACAAAAACCAAATGGTGTTGAAACAAACAAACAATGTTGTTATTGTGTTACGATACACATTTTTGGAGAGGAACACCTCATTTTCTGCCCCCAGACACTGAATCTCCCAGTGAGCACAGAAGTCAAAGGTGGCTGCACACTTACTTCCGTCCCGTCTTTGTACCAGTTCCCTTGGCAATCTTCTTTGCTCAGTTTACACTCCAGTTCTGCTGATTCTCCCACATTTGCTTTGCAGTCAGCGAGCCCAGCGTGAAAGTGGACACCTGGGTCTGAGGGGCAACCAACGAGTCAACAGCACAGCAAGCACAGATTCCGCAACTTTTTGTATTTTTTTTGACGAGTCGATATTCAGTTGTTGTGAGGTTTGTAGTTGCTCTTATACAATTACAAGGAGTTCATGCATCTGACGAGGGATGAGCGTGTGTGTGTACACTTACCTCACTTTTCCTAGCTGCATGTAATTTACTGTGACAACAAAATGCATGTCCCAACACAGAAATGTTGTTGCTGTCAGAAAGTTACCCAAGACTTCAAAGAATTTACGATGCGGGGAAAAGTGGTGCTCCCCTCCATTTGTAGCCGCAGCACCTCCTCCCCTTCAGAGTGCCACGGTCTTTCATTTTCGCTCATTTCTGTAAATCAGTGTATTTCTTCTCTTTAACCTCCAGGACAAAGAGTTAAAGCATTTCGGCTTAAGATTCTTTCCCAGTCAGCACCAACATCTTTTATGTCAAAAAGAATTTCAGATGCTGGATGGTGAAATCGTTCTAGTGAGGAAAATAATATGAGGCAGTTAATCTTCCAAACTCATCGTGGACATCCTTCCATCTTCAAATTATCCTCGACTTCCTCCATCCTTTGTTTTAGAAATCTCATTCTCTTCACACAAAAGTCTCAACGTTTTGCCTCCTGCAGATGGATTTCCCATGCACGCAGGGGTTTTAAGATTTGAGAGAGCAAGCAAGACTGTTAACATGGAGCACAAGTGCATTTAAAGATATGAGTCTCTTACTCATACACACATATGTACAGATAGAGCCTCAAACACCTCCACAAAGACTCACGCCAATAATGACACATACACAGATATTTCACAGAGACGCCCAACCTGAGTAAAATAATCTTACGTTATCCACCATCTCTAATGATAAGAAAATCAACTACTCAAGAGGAAAATAAAGGAGAATGATTAGTGGATACTGTTCTTACCAACACTTGTTCAGGGAACTGAGACATTCAAGCCACTCTCGGAACTCTGATTGTTGGCAAAGACAATTTCGTCAATCAGAGAAAAAAGCATGGCATGTTTGGGTCACATGCTTGCTTTGCAGGTCATCTGAGTGGGGAATGACTTTTGTTTGCTTGCCATGCAGCAGTTAAAGCAGCGTTTGTCATCTTACCACCAACTGCCTCTTGGAGCAACAGACCATGTCTGGTGCGGTTTGAACTCCTGGCAGCTCTTGCAGATGCGTCTCCATCTGCACTCTCTCCATTTCCTGCAGATTCTTCAGTTTCAGCTGCCCCAGTGTCATTATTACGGCAACAACAGTAACACACAAACAGTAAACATGAACCATGAAAGCAAGAATTGTTGCCAAAAGGAGGAAGATTCAAAGGTAGGGGGGGGGTGGCGTTAGTCAGCTGTTAATCCAACCTGGCGTAGTGTAGAGGGATCCTAAACCACTCAGAATGATTTAATGAAAGCTAGAATGATTGGAAATGTTGTTAGGTGCTCTGTAGGTTTCTGTTCCACCTCTTATGTCTCCCATGTTCTTAAATTGTGGCACCATCAAAGGTCAAAGGCACGCTTGGTCTTCTAGTTGTTTGCAGTGAGATGAAAAGGACTCTAATTTAAATTTTTCATTTTTTTCATTTCATTTTGCTATTCTCTATTTTGCCCAATTGTCTTGGTTTGTGAATGAGTTTAAGCAAGATGTTAATGATTTCCATGATTTACAAACAGTTTGTCAATGAAGACAATGGCACAAGTGAGGACGACGGCACATGTGACATCTCACGCGCGTACGCACGCACACACACACACACACACACACACACACACACACACACACACACACACACACACAAACTGTTGACACTAGGAATCCTCGTTACATTTGAGTGTCACTGTTTTAAGGTTTGGTTGACTGCAAACTATTTTTTTCCCATTAAATGTAATATAACAAGAATCAACACATGCTGTGTTGAAAAGTGAGACTGAGGGATCCAGCATCTCTTAGTGCTGAATCCTCCCTCTCGTTTCGCGGACAGTCTGCTCATTTGTTGAAAAATGATGCCATCCTTTTCATTGTTAGTTTGTGTGAGCGTCTATTGCCCTGTGTGGAACTGATGCGAAAGCCAATCTTGATATTTCATTCCAAAAGAACTACGGTAGTAAATCTGATTAAATGGTCTACGCCATGCAGACTTGGAACAGAACTCACCCACTGATGCTTCTTTTGCTCCCAAACTGTTCTTTTTGGGATGCTTTCCTGTTTTCAAAGGTTTCCCTCCTTGTTCATTTGGGAATTTGTTGTCCTTGTTACCCCCTATTAGTTTTATGTACAATCAGTGGCAGTTTTACTCAGGCTGCATTTCCAAATGTCTTGGTGAGACTTTGAACAGTCGTTTCTCTTCGTTTTCATTTGCAGTGTCTCAGCCAAACCTCCTGACTTTTTTTTACATTTTTTTGATGAGAAATGTAATTGTCGCACACACATTTTACTCTATTTCATGTCGTAGAATGTATTTTGACAAACTGTTTTGGATGAAGTGATTTCTTACCTATGACTGTGTCTGGCACCAGCGGGCCGACCCTTACTCGCTTCTTGGCCTGTGTTCGCTCTTCTAAATCTTCATCACTTTCCACTTTCTTCGCCTCTCCTCCTTGCACCTCTGTGGGTTCATGAGATGCATCTCTCTCCCTATGACTATCCTCTCCCATTTTCTTGCCCTCTGCTTCACCTGCGGCTCCATCTCGAACCTCTACAACTTCAACTCCAACACCTCCACTTCTCTGGTTTGCCGGTCCGGAGGCTGACTTTGTACCCCTGTCAGCTCCATCAGCCACATGTTTCCGAACATCTCTGCCACTGGCCGAATGTGTCTCATCAGTAGCTCCCTCGGGTGTATGAATCCCACCATCAGCTGCCTCATTACCACCAGATCCTCTTTTGGCACCCTGATTCCAGTCATCAGTGCCTGCAGGAGCCTTGACAGAGTGATGCTCAACAGCCTTACCGGCCGAGGTATTCTCAGAACTCCCAGTATCAAATGCAGTGGAGGCCGAACGCTCAGTCACGTTAGTTTTTTCCTGTTTTGTTGCATTTGCTGCCTTGCTGTTGCTAACTTCAGCTTTCTTTGTCTTTGCTGCATCCTTAGCCGCCGCCATGGCTACAGCTTTGGCATCAGCTGCTGCCTTGGCTGCTGCCTCAGCCTCTGCCTGGGCTGCAGCCTCTGCTGCTTCTCTCTCTGCTTGCGCCTTCTTGGCAGCTTCCAGTTTTTCATCCATCTCTTTGTGGTACCTTTCCTGTTGCTCTTTTGCTATTCTCCGCAGATCTTCATCACCTCCACAGCCAGCCATAGTGGTTTTGCGGATGGTCTTCTTGCCCTTACCTGCACCGTCTTTATTAGCTGGAAAACAAATTGTACAAACAAAATTATACAGAGGATTGTAAGGTGACAAATAGGGCTTGAATTTAAAGCCCAACCAGCCCAAAGCTCTCTGGATAAACTGAGCCCCTCCTACCATCAACTATTAGCCAGGCATTGCAGGATTTGATTCCTACCACAGCAGCATAGATTCCAGCATCCAGAGGCATACAGTCTCGCACAATTAACTTGTGGATGAGCTTATCCTCAGACACAATGATCTCGTGTTTGCTGCTGGCAGTCAGTGCCGCATTTTTGCCAAACCATTTGACCTCATTTATCGGTGCAGTTAGGACACACTGAAACATTGCATCTTCTCTTTCCTCTGCCCTGACTTCTGCGATTTTCACTGCAAATTCAACTTCGGGAACTGTGAAAGAAATAGAAGCAGTGTGCTGGTGAGAACAATGTTTACCTGTATTCAAGACATGCAGGAGAGGAGGTCACTTTTTTCACTCTACTTACCTTTGAATTCAGTGGAGAATACATTGACTCCCTCAACGTCCACAGAGTAGAGACCTGCATCCTCTGCACTGAGCTTTTTGATGGTGAACACAAACTTTTTGCCAACTTGCTTCAAGTTGTGCTTCAACCCATCGCCATCGTCGATAGTGTAAGGGACCATGATGCCATCCTGTCACGTCACGGAGGCAAAATTATAGTAACATTCTGACAGAAAGGTCGGATGCTGACTGGCACAAATGCAGTTCAAATGTTTTACACCACCTTGTACAGAAAGATTTTGCATCCTGGATCCCGCAGGTCCATGTCCAGCTCGATTGTTGCACAGTCATTATCCTTGACCTCGATATGTCTCAGATTGTTGATATGTGAAACAAACTGCAGTAGACAAGGTATATGAGCTCGTTTGTGAATCAAAGAATACACACTTGTGTCCTATAAAGGTGAATCATCATGGATATGATAACAACAACACAAGGCACAGCACTTTTTAAAGCTTTTTTTTTTTTATTGCCTTAAGGGAACTGTTAAAACCAATCAGGTCCTGCGTAATGTTTTAGTTTTCTTAGACAGACTGAAGCCCGCATTTTTTGCTAAAATGTCTGTTTGCACCTCTGCAATCTCTTCCTCCCTCTCTCTCTTCATCTCAGTAAGTTTCCTCAGCATTCCCCTGAAGTCGGTGATGCCATACTCGGCACAGATGCGTTCGTAGTCTTTTTTGTCGGCACTGAGGAGAATCTCCCAGACTTTGTCCTCTGGCTCCATAGGCCTCACGTCACGTGATCCGTCAGCAGTGCTACAGCATGAAAATCAGCAAACAACTGATTTCCACAAAACCATCAATTTTCCACCAATGAAATCATTCTCTGTACTCACTGCTACCCAACACAGCACACAGCTGATTTTCTTACCGTTTCTTTAGCCTTTTTTTGACTTCTGCCACATCTGCACCATAATGAAGACTCATGGTTAGACTCTTAATTCTCTTTCAAGGCGACTGTAAAATTAGATAGTCATACCTCACCTTCAATTAGTATTTTCTGTGTCTCTTTGTTCATATGGAATCCAACTGTAAAAAAAACAACATCCAGACATACATTTTCCAGTAGCAACAAGCGGTCCTTTTAAAGTTGTAATTAATATAAGATATTATCTCACAACAAGCACTGGTCGTACCTTCAATCACGTTCAAGACGACGGTGCAGATGGCTCTTCCATACTCATTAGTGGCGTAACACTTGTAGGTGTCGGCATCCTCTGGAGCCACTTTGGGAAACTATGCAAACACAGAGTCAGTGGTGCTGGCTGGATGTTGAGATCACAAAGAAAAGCTTACGTTGCAGAATCTTATTGCGCATTGTAATGTTAACAGATGTGCTGTACCTCAAGGGTGTGTTCGTGCTTTATCTCATCATATAGCTGCTGGCAAATGGCTGGGTGAAAAAAAATCTCTCCATTCGCTCGGCTCCATGAGACAGTTGGTGTCGGAGTGCCTACAATGATGGCTTTAAAGACTGCGTGTTTACCTGTAAGAGGGTCAAAAATTGCTGTCATTATGTCCAACATGTTCTCCATGGCTTTGTAATGTAGTTATTTTGATCTGTAGCTTGCTACCATGTGGATCAGACAGACCTTCCTGTAGGGTCAACGCGATGGGTTTGCGTGTGAAATCTGGTGTGGTCATTCCCTCGGGAAGTTCCTCCAGAAACTGTGTTATCATGACACCGGGCACCTTTGACTTCTTCTTGATGCCTGATGAGCATGAATGACACAAATCTAAACAATTTGACAAACACTACAAAAACAAATTGGTGGGGTTGGTTTGACTGCCACATGGCTGCATTTCTTGTAAGCAGGTGAATGGCATGTATATAACTTGTCTATGAGTCCTTATACATATATCTTTATCTTTATTAATGATAAGTAATAATAAAGAGTCCTGATTCCTGATATGTGTAAGTGCAGTGGGGTACATTTGTGTCAAGTGGTACATTTAAGGAAAAGCAGATAGAATTTCCTGTTGTTCAATTCAACAGCGTCACTGTGTGACCTCACTCCTTGTGTGTTTGTGGAATTAAGTGCCATAACAACCCTACCCTGACCCATAATGGATCATAATGAAGTCGTGTCAGCTGCCTAATGAACTAATAACTCCTGCATGAGTATGTGAATGCCGCCCACTAGCGTTTTGAAATGAATTTAAGCAGGTGAGGTGCTCCAGAAGCAGGTTAGTGTTACTCTCTCTCCCAGCTCAGATTGTTATGTAAATATAAGATTTGTGGGAAGTGTTTCATCCCAGCAAAGGTTTTTGTTCTTATTGTCTGTCAGTATCATCGTGCTTTTTGGAAAAAATCCTCAGGCAGTGCTGCTACTTGGATCCTGACCCACTTTACTCCCCAGGATGCACCTCCATGCCCCTTCTCTACAGCAGGATGAATGCCAGCACTCGTAATGGATCAACAAAGTGTGAAATGAGGAATAAATAGACCAACATTGGCGTCAGAAACTGTTCCAGAGAGAGCAACTGCGGCTGTGTTTTGTAGCAAGTATGCACAGAGTTAATGCTATGATGAAAGTTGGTGTTTATTTACATTTTGTGATTGCGCTGATGTACATGCATGCACAGTACATCACTTTGAGCAGATGCCTAACTGCATAGATGTCAATATTAGAAATACTAAACATAACTAAGCTCGCAGTAGTCATCAGTGTACTATTGTTACTGCCATGTACAGTATATCTTTAGATTTAGTCAAGGTGTCTGTTGTAAATCGCATATCAAATCACAGGTTTTAGGTTGTTGTAGTCATGGTTTAATCTCCTTTAACAAGCCGTCCTGTCAGTCTTTGACAGTGAGACCCACAACATCTTCAATAATGCTGGACCTTGTGTTTGAGATGTTCTAGAGCACAGCATGTTGACTCGAGTGAGCAAATGCTGATGAGAATAAGCAGCAAGGCGGTTATATCAGCCCGCTGTTGCTGCTCCACCCTGTGGATTCACAGCCAAGTTGGCACTCACAGAAATAGTAAAAGGTACGATCAGACCATTGTAAAGCCCTTATTTTTCATTAGTCTGTTGTCGGATGGTGTCCTAGCTGGTGTTGGATGGACTTCAGCAGACTGAAACTCCAGTCTGGGGATGCGCAGGGGTGTTGTGTAACATCTCAACAGGTGCTGTTTGGTACAAGTTACATGCATCTAGCCGGACGTGGTCGCATCATCTCCGCCTGTGCTCATATCCATTACTAGATTGTGGGCATTGGACTGTTGTGCTTGGCTCGGGCTGTGATCCTTGGAGCACAGGGGGCGGGTGATGCAGTGTGTACTCAGCAAAGCTCACTTGTTGAGTAAGGAAAAGCTCATTGCTGCTAGTTAGGCATTAATGCAGGGCTCCAGCGGTGCCAGTCAGAGAGCCAGTATGGACTAACCCAATTTTGATCACCAGGTATCATTGTTCACCACGGGGGGGTTGAGCTGGTTCAGACATATTTGGACCAGCTGTTATTTGACACAACCACCTGTAATGGGCAAAATATAACCTGGAGCATCAAGATGAGACGGATCAAGGTGCCCAAAGCAGTTTGCAGCTGGAGGTGGACGGGTCTCCCATGTGAAAGCGCAAACTGCACAATATAGCCACTTACTTCCAGTGAGCCTGCCACTTTGCAAAGCTTTCAATGGAAAGATATCTAAAAAAATGTGGATGCAAGCCTGATTGTGACTCTGAATTGATGACAGAGAAGCCAAGGCAGGACATGCAGTATGAGGTTTGTTCTAATTTTTACAGATACGTCATCTTTTTAGCCAGAGCCTGGCCCCAGGTTGTCAGGAGGTGCATTGGATCTATTGCACAGGGTGTGATGTCACCAGAATGAGAAAACATTATTCCTGCATGTGCTCCCTCAGCTTCAGCAGCTGCCCTTCAAAAGCCTCATCATGTGGTAGTTAATTATAGGAGCTACACCAAAAGCATAGTTTGCCAAGATAAACACAGACGAGATAATCCATCTGATTATCTCACATTCTTTCATGTTAACTGGAAGTGTGATGGTCAAGTTGGTCCAAAATTTCACAAGGCCTGCTAAGATGCAGGCGGAACAAGCCAGCCGGCAGCAGACTTTTGGTGATGACATTTGGATTCAGCATTTTAGAGAGATAACATCAGAGCTCATCACAAATCTATAATGACTGTTAAATTAAGCTTAGAGAGCATGAAATTGTCATTTGCGGGAGCAGGAGGAGACACTGTGGAGCCAAAGTTGGCATCAGTCCCTTTGCCTCATGGATTTAGAAATTGAATATCCAAAGGCTGAAGACTGGGTGTCGAATTTAAATGAAATCCAAAATTCAGCATTGTGAAGTTACGGCACATGTGGCAGCCACCAGGGTCCCCTCCAGCCGAAGGCTTTGTATTATTCATGGCTGTGCCTCTTTAGAATGTCACAATCAAATCCCTCTGTTGTGACACTGAAAGCTGAAACATCCGCGGCGGATGACACCTTTCAACTGAGCGATGAACACCACATCAGACAGAACATGCAAAACGTCCAACATGGAACCATGCAAAACACCACTTGTGAAATCCTTTTATTGAATTTCATTTCGCTTGCATACCTTTGTGGTCCAGTCCAACTCCATCAGAAACGTCGACTTAACACGCAACATGACAGCAGGGAAGGAACAGGACAGTAAATATTAATCCTGACAAATACACCTCAGTAGCTTGTGGGACTGTGGGAGACGCAGACATGACTGGGAAACAGACGAGACGCAACTTTTAACCAACAATCAGAGACACCCATGACAGATGGACAAGAGTTAGTGGGAGACAACGGTTATTTTTTTGTTTGTGAAAGTTCAGTGAACGGCGACTGATGGCTGAAGATCCTGCAGGCGGCACGTTGGATGTTTGAATCGCAATAACAACTCACTCAGAACTCAAAGAGTTGGTTTTTTTTTTTTTTTTTGCTTTTTTTTTCAACTGTTTCACTGTTTAGAAATGTCCCATCTTCTGTACCCCCTAGCAGCTGGAGGCTGCAGAGGTTGGCACTGATCTCCGATGAGATTTCTTTCAACATCATTTGTTTTTGTTATCTTGTTCCTCGGCATTGTCCTCCACTTGAGCATTGCGATGAAGAGGATGGATGAATTCCCTCCACTTGTCCAAACCATCCAGAGACTCCTCTGTAGTGCTCTGTCACTCTGGCATTACAATTTTTCTTCTTCAGAATTTAACATCCCAAGATCACTTCTACCAGTTGGGTCTCCACTTGTGTGAGGTCGAGCTGAAATAAACTCGCCGCTGGCTATTTTAGGGGAAGGCAAAACCGCTCTCAACTGAAAAATGTAGCAGTTAATAGCCTTTGCCGCTGTTTTCCCAGCATTGAAGCTGAAATATTGTGCAGATGTGTAAAAATAATTAATATTTGGACAGGCCGCATTTAACAAAAGAGAACGAGGCCGTTTCTGTCAGTTTCCCCTCTGCAGAAGTGTTCGGCACTCAGCGGCACAAAACAGCATGATTGAGGCACTTTTCATTTTGCCCCTCCTGGCGAAAAGATCCTTCTATTTATGAGTTTGTAGAGCCTCCCAGGTGGCTTCCTGTCTGGCAAATCACGGTCTCTTTAAACGCAATCTTCATTTTTATCAGATTTTTCCAGGAAATTAAATGCGTTTGTGACACTCATTATTTCTTGAATAATGGGAATTATGTTGCTGTAGACAGCTGCAATATCTTTGAGCGTCCAAATCAGACAGGGGTGTCAATCACTCTGTGCTTACCCGCCTGCCCTGTAGCAGTTGGATCAGTGACCTTTGACTTCTTCCACATCTTGGAATCCCGGGCTGATTCTTAAGGCTCCTGCACCAGAGCAGAGGTGAAGAAACCACATTAGGAGAGCACAGGCCCATATGAACATCGCTGATGTTGACTAATGTGCTGTCCATAGCTATGGGTTCACAGAAAGTTTAAAAAATGTTACCACACTGAAGAAACTGTCAAGACTGTCCAAACAGGTCAGACATATGTGATATTGCGAGATAAAAAAAAAAAGAAAGAAATCAAGCAAATGTAATGTAATATTTGCGTATGAATTTTGCCGGACATGCAGGAGATGCTTAGCATCAGTGGCATTAGTCCCGAGGTGCGAATAATAAATATCTGCCACGGCTGGTTGTGTCACGCCAGCCACTCAGTGCCAAAACTGTTTTTCCCTCTCGTAAAGTTTGTGCCGATGAAATGTCTATACCTTTTCATTGGACAGAGGCTGAAGGTGGGACGCGTCAGGCGTGAGTGATGACTTCTGAAAGTTTAACTTTACAGGTGGGCACATCTTTACAGGAAATCCAGTCTACCTGCAGAGGTGAGTGCTGCATAAATGCCGTTTTGACGCGGTTATTTGGAAGCCATTGATTAGACTGACACGTCTGCTTTGTGCGGGGAGGGCAACCGGCAAATACAACCTTCAGGGGTCTGTATTTCTCTGTCTCATTAATTTTAATGCATCTTAACGCTGTGATTTCTCTACCGTGGGAACAAAATGAGTCGCAGTGTTTTCTTTTGTGCACCTCTGATTAGTGTTGAATGTGATGTATCCCTCGTTTTGACTGCATGACTTCTGTGCGTGCCCGCGTGTGGGTTTGTATTTCTACATTTTAGCAGTATTTGAAGGCATATTCATGTTTTATTCACAATCTGATCCACATGGATGTCTTTGGACTTTTAAGACAGGATCACATTTAGATCAGTTATTACATCTATATATTGACTCTTCTCCTATGATGATGCGATTTGTGGCTTTCTGTGACCCGATTGAAACGTAACCAGCACCTTTATTTAGTCCAACACATACAGTACTTCAGCACATGTTCGACAAAGCTCCTCAGGCGGCAGATCTTCAAAACTGATTGCAACACATATGGTAAAAGAAAATCTGTCTGCAATAGGAGACATCTTGGCAAGCGGCCGGCCGCATTAAAGGTGGCACTCTTCAACCCTCCCACTGAATAGGTTGGCCTTTTCTGCTCCTTATATTTATAGTCTTGGCCTGAAGCAATGCAAAATAGAAATGCGGTCATCACCAGATTTCTTTATGAGGCCGATTCGCTTTGATATTTCGATTAGATTTACATGCAACCTGTGTGGCAGTTCAGTGCTGGAGATAGATTATCATAATAATTAACCTCTACATCTGTCATGTGCATAATGTGGATTGATGGTGTTTTGCAGTCACATATACCTTCCCTGACTGTGTGATTGCGTCAAGAGCAATAAGATTTGTTAAAAAGAGAAAAGGTAGAGGCTGAAGTTGAATTAGCTCAAATTAAAATATCTTACTGCACTGATATTTTTGCTCCTGGCTTCACAGTCATTTGCCCTCTTTGCTCTTTGCACCTGCGTCGCATTGTGAGACTTTTTCGTTGCATCTGCAAGTCTCTGCGTCCCTGCACGCCGTCCCTGCCGTCCACGTTTTGTCCGCTAAAGTGAGAATGTGCAGAGTGAATTTGTTTTGAAATGGCATCAGAGATACCAGAGATGCTCCATAGCAAACAAACAATTGTGCCGTTTTCAACGGACAACAGAGGAATTCAGTCGCTGAACTGGATTGCTGCTCCGCCACTCACCATGTGTGCCCTGAGTGGAATTTTGGGCGCTTCTCAAATGTCCCTCCCTGTAATCGTCCACATGTCGCTGACTGGCGCTGAGTGTCAGACATCAACCTCGACTGTGCAAGGAGGGTCCAAGCCTGATGACAGGCCTTTCGGTGTCAAATTGTTGCTAATTGCGCCATTTGAACTTTGCAGCGCGTTTTTGATTCTTTTAAGCCGAGACATTGGACGGCTCAGTGCGTTTTTGCCACAAGGCATTTGACACTCGGCACCCGCGGGCATGTTTGGTTGAATGAGATTATTTTTCCTATCATGTCTTTCGGCTTTGTTGTGTTTTACATATTTACATTTCCTGGGGATGCCCATCTTCAAGTGCCTGTAACAGAGAGTTGACACTAAGCTAATCTACACATTTACCATCAGGCGGGTCCTGTTAATTGTCAGAATGCCGCAGCCTTGGTGCAGCGCCATGAATCTGGGGCCACTTATGGTGGTAATCCTCTGTCTAAACTTAGTCACCCGGGGAGCCCTTCAGCCACGGCCCCGGCCCTCTGGACCCCCATCCCACGTTTAAAGACTGTAACACAAACTAGAGGCTGTGATGGTTTGAAAATGGTCTTAACAAAGAGCTAATCAAATCTCAGGAGCCTTCAATGAATCTGAATCTTGGTCTACCATCTCCACCACACTGTGCTGTCCAGACTAAAATTCCCAATGTGGCACCCCATTCTGTAACTCGAGTCATGAAACCAGAGCCAGCCTGCTGTTTCCCGGTGTGTGATTGCTCTTTCTCTGCTAGAGTGCTTAAGTCCTATGCTGGGCTTGATTAGACTAACTCACTGTTTTTGCCTCTGCTCACTAAAAACATGAAAACATTGGGAGTCCACGACCAAAGCAGTGGCAACACCCTCGGCTTTGTATTTGTCTCCATTATGCACGGAAGGGGTCCTACGGCAAAGAAATGCACCCTTGGCTTGTAATCCACTCTCCCTGCTTTACTCAATTCATTTTCCTCCGTTTTTTAGGGCCACCTACCTGCTCACAGTCCACCGGCACTTTCAGCTCTGTTCCCCTCAGGCGGCAGTCTGGTCGCACTGTGCTGAGCTTCTAATTTCTCCAAGGTAATAGATCCTTCCAGCAGTGTGCAAGTCTGTGCTAGATGCTCCTCTACCCTAAAGCCTGCGACTGCCAAAAGCTGTTTAGGCTTTTTTGTATTTGTGGTTACCCCAAAGACATTGGAGGTCGGGTGGGCGGTGAGGCAGGGGGCACGGTAAAGGGAGGGTCAAGGAGCATATAGAATACCTCTGAGAGAATAGTTTGTTCCCTCCAACGAGGACACAAATGAGAGTGAGGCGTGTTTTCACGCTGGTAACCAAATTCAGTTTTTTCTCACTGAGCACAGTCAAGTCCTCAGTCTTTAATGAACAGTATCATTTATTTGTTTAGCGCGATTGTTCTTGACAATAAAGACGGTGGAGCTGCAAGTGTGGTCGTGTTTGTTTGATTTTTCAATGAAAACACATCACTTAAAAAGAAAAAGGAACAGACTCACATGCACACACATGTTACCCAGAAGACCTGAAAGACTGAAGTAGGGAAACAGATCAAAATTCCTACTCATTATTCTAACCCATGTTGCAGCATGTCTAACCCATGTGAGGTTATTGTCATTAAATTTCCTCGTGCCAGGAGAGGCTTTCTTTTGTACAAATGTGTTTTTGGAAATATGAATAGAAAAGACTCTCCTCAAAGGTCTGTATTTGTGGAGGCAAGGAGTAGAAATTATGACGATATTCACATGGCCAGGTTTGACACGTGATGTCTCTGGTTCAACAAGATCCGAGTCACATCTGTCCCGTTTTGGTTTACATTTTCATTTTGCCTTGAGGTTTATTGAGCTACAGCTGCACTGAGAGGTCGAGGTTAAAACGCGGCACATGAATATTTTTGCGTTCCACTAGCGTGACTGGATTTTATCTGATGGACTGAACAGCTGAATCACTTTGCCACACCCTGTGTGTGCCAATGCTAGAGGTTTCAGTTATGGGACACGTGATGCAGCAGCATCAACAGGGGATACAAACGGCTGTAAACACTGATCTGATCTTTTACATAATCCAAACTGATGGAATTCAAACACATTCCCGACCATGCAGCTGGAAGGTGAAGGCGGAAATGTTTGTAATCGCTGAAAATCTCGCTGAAATCTCGCTGAAATCTCGCTGCGTTTCTGACGTCCGACGATCCACATTGACATTGCCGTCAGTTTATTTCAGGAGCCGCTGTTATACTTTTAAAAGGTCTATAAACGTGGCATGTGCGGTTACGGGGGGAAGAGGAATTTATTGGGCATTGTGGTGAATTAAGAGTAAAACCTTGAAGAGGCGGGTGTGACAGACATCCTTGTGATATTTTCCACTCGTGCCAGTCAAACCTTTTCATGCCCTGGTAGTAAAACTGTCAAACGTTACATCTGGCGAGCAACAACAGTCGTAAATCTGTCACTCCAAAACACACACACACGCACACACTCACACAGGGCAGGTACACTTCAGAGTGTGACGGGTACACAGCTTTCATCACAAAAGTAGCACTTATCAACTAGTAGCACGTTTTTTTTTTTTTTAGCATCTTTACCAAATAGAGGCTCACCCTGTCTCTTCTGGACTCCCCATACATCATCAATATAGTATTACCACGCAATAAATGTATTATTGCGGGATGACGGAACAGGCTTTGCATCTATGTGTCTTGATGTCATGTGATCAGGAGCCTGCAAAGCTGAAGCACTCATTGGTTTTCAGCAGCTACTTAACTGACCTGCTGGGACATTTTAGTGGATAGGAAACGCCACAGGCCAGTTCTGTTTTGCCAGCATGACATCAGGTCATGTGACCAGGCTGGAGGTGTTGGGGGGTTATGATGTTATTAAGCTTTTGATTATTCTTTTCAGGGTTAACGTGGTCATAAATTAAGAGTATTATGAGATGGTCAATTGTTGTGTTTTGTTTGATAAACATGATAAATGAAGATGTATTACCTTACATGTATTACATGTATGCAAAGACAAAGCTTGTATGTGTACCAACTTCGCCAACCTCGCACACATTGTGTTAAATCTTTTATCTGATATTTGTAATTCTTTTTGTGAATGAAAGCTTGACATCCTGACCAGTCTTCACCCGCTATCACTCCTTTAATATATCGCTGATAGTTAATTATATCTCCTAGTCCGAACTTGCGTCATGATGATATTGGTGTTGAATATTTCTCCTTAGGCCATTTTCAGAGGTTTTTGTTCTGAACTGTATGGTCAGAGTTGTGACTTGACTTGAACATTGTGGGACATTGTCTCTTTTAATGTCATTCTTTTTTATCATCATCATCATTGTGTGAGTGAGCCTGGTTTCCTGTTTGTTTTTACGTTCACAGTTTTTAAGGAGGTGAAACAGCGGCAGAGTGTAAAAGGTTCGGCTAACGAGGAGTGGCGTCTTTTCACCCCATGCCTGTCGTCCCCTGCTGTTGCCTGTGTGCAGTTGTGGCATGTTGCACTTCACAGACGCTTTGACATGAGCGATCTCATCATCATGCGTGGCGATAAGCAGCAGAAAGCTGAAATGGACATAAACTGGCATGCCGCCATCACGCAAGTGCGAGATGGTGTCAGCTTATCTGTGCAACACCACATCGCCATGAGCTCCATCAGAGACGACTGTAGGTGTCGCTTAGCTAAAAACAGGCCCTGCGGTATTTTTAAGTCCCTCGGACCATGATCGGTGTAAGTCCAGCGGGGTTTAAGCTGCTGTGCAGGCCGGCATCCCTTTCCCAGGTCACCGAGGCCTCTTGGGTCGGGAGGAATCAAATATATCCTTCTCTGACACGCTTGGGGTCTGACCTGCATCTGGAAAACCTTCTGACACTTTTTTTTATCCAGATTCTGCCACAAATCAGGCAAAGATGGAGACAGACCGGGGGTCCTCATCAGATCGAGAAATCTCCATCTTTATTTACAGGCATCGAGCGATACTGGTCATTGATCAGAACACATATCTGTAAGGACTGAGTGACAGTGGATGTGATGAGGCTGAGTGAGCTCTGACAGCCTGTTCTTAGGCTGATGAGACATGATTGCTGCATATGTTTTACTGAATTAAAGGTCAAATGTTTGAAGAATCAAGATTTGGCCTGGATTCCTGCAAGTGATCGAAGCCGCTGCAGTGGGACGGAGGCTTTTTTGGTTGGGACGGGGTCGAGGGTGGTGTGGCCTCCGTGGAATTCTCTATCATGTGCTGCTGAGGGAGCGGTTAGGATAACTGAGATGTTGCTATTTCCAGCCAAGGAGTAATGTGCTTCACTTCTGTGCTGCGAGAGGAAAACGGCTTTTGTGACACATGTTGCAGATTTTCCCTTTTTGCTGGAACCCTCCTTCCCTCACCCTTTTCCTCCCTCCACTCACTCGTTCGTGCTCACTCATGCTTTGGTACCATCCACCCACATTCCTTCCTCTCCCCCCTTGATCGTGGTTATAAACTCTGTCACTATCATGTAACACTTGCAGAGCTCATAAAGCCACCACCTGTTGCTGCAGCATGTCAGAATGCTTGACTCGGAATCCTGCAAACCTGGCACCTCTCACTAAACTCCAGCCCCCACACCCCCTCCCGTGTCCTTTCACTGCCAACATGCGTCCAATTAAAGCAACCCTGCCCATGGACACACGCCGTGGAGAGAAGGTGAAAGCAGGACTGGTGGCTGCTAGTTCCACATTAGGAGATTCATTTTGTTCATCTGCACAGCTGCACCTTTATCTAATGGAGTTGTGCTGTAAATATTGTGTAAACTTAAACCACGTTGAAAGGTCTGATACTTGTTTACTCTGTTGCAAATGAACTCTGTCCTTTACCTTACTGTCATTTAGCTTTTAGCTAATGTGCCAGTCAGGTGTTTTAAGTCATCGCTTACATATGCTGGCTAGGAGAAGAACAAAAATGTGATGACAAATTCCTTTGGTTTGCATATATTAGGAAAAATTACACAACTGTCAAT
This sequence comes from Carapus acus, assembly GCA_900312935.1. NCBI lineage: Eukaryota > Metazoa > Chordata > Actinopteri > Ophidiiformes > Carapidae > Carapus > Carapus acus. The sequence continues at coordinate 64,785 of OMPJ01021051.1, forward strand.
GTGCAATGTCTGAAACCCTGAAACCCATTTATTGTCAAGGCTATCAGCTAGTGCATCCTTATTGCTGCAAACACACAAAATTGGGGCAGCTTGGAGGCCTGCATGCTGTCACCAAACATTTGAAATGTAGCTTTTTACCCTGACTCCTCCTTATTGACATTTGAAATCCGAACACACTCGCACATCTCCAAAGCACAGCGATGAATGTCTCGTGGAGATGCCAGGAGCGGCGCTGCTGTTTGATCTGAGCGATGAGGTCAGTCATGGTGGAGGGATGAATATCAAGGCGGAGATGGCGGTGCATTCGTGTCGTGCAGGCAGAATATTGGAGGCCGGACAGAGGGCTGGTGATCAGACACCTGCTGATCGAAGGCGTGTCAGAATGTAACACAGACGACCCAAATCCAACACATCCTCCGTAGAACAAAGAGGGTGCTGGACTGCTGCTCTTGACCTTCACGCTCAGTTGTCTGAGCAGCACAACAGGCTGATGTGTAGCCTAGAGCAGAGGTGCAGCGAGCTCAGCAGGATCAGCCATCACATAGGAGTAGGCGGCAGTGAATTACCTCTAATGATACACACACACACACAGACGCTTGATGTGAAGACCATTTGAAACGTTTGAACTACCAACCAGTCTGAAGGGCTTAATCCTGCAGCTTGCACCTGGACAGTAATAAAGATATGTGCAAATAGGCAAATACTCCATCATTGAAATGATCTTGCATGCATTCCTACTGTTGTCACAATCACATTAGTTGCTGTGCTGGGCCTCCACTGCTTCCATTACGTGGTCCTATGCAGGAATCTGTTTCTTCCCCCGTCTAATTGCTGCATCAGTTATCCTACCAAATCTTGTTTCTCGTCATCTGTAACTGTGCCTCTCTTCACCTCCGTTACTGGGCTCAAACAGCCCTGACCCATTTCCACATCCCTGGAAATAGATGTTTGCTGGCTGAGGACGTCCCAGCAGCAGAGACCTGGCTGAGGAGCGGGGGTGCAGTCCCCCAGAAGCGCAGCCTGGCCTCCCTCACAGCCTCACCGCTCACCTCTGATCTGGTTTCTGCCAGTGAAGCACAAAATGTGGATCTCACAGTAACACAAGCTTTGTCCTTATATCCCAACATGCAAGTCATCCATCACTCCAAATGAGCCAGATATGAGGGCCAGAGTAAAAACAGACCTCCTCCCCTGAGACGACCCCCTGCAGGTATGTTGACCTCTCAGCAGAGGCCGCAAAGGACTGATGACGTGAGTGTCTGAATCCTGAGCTCCTCGCTAGCATGTCGACTTCTCTGCTGAGTTCGGACTGGTGGAGATGATGATGGAGTCTCAAAACTGCCCAACACATTGTTCCATACCCATTTCTTTACAAAGATACAACATCTGACTCCTAATAAGTATTAAGGGCGGTATGGCTGAATTACCTTGTTGGCTTTTGTTATTTTGGGCTTTGACCTGCTTTGGTCTGTTGCACAGTTCACAAGCAACTTCTGATATTTGAGCTTCGTGCAGATTCTGCAAGATTGATTCATTCTCCTGCTGCTGTGTATTTGTTTTTTCTTTTTTCGGTCTAGCCTGTTAAACGTGCTTCCGTCAACATCGATCCTTTGTTAGAGTTTAATGTGTTTACGGGCAGAAGGAGCTGATTTGTGTGCAGTTGGAGTGGAGTGGGCAGTAAGAAGGCACAGATTGCCTCTCTGGTTTAATAGACAATGAAAATAGGCAACAAATAAGCAAAATAAAGAATGAGGGAAAACAACTTGAACATGGCAGGGCGACAATCCCATTATTGTTACTGACACATCAAAGACGCAACTCTCCACACATTTAGTCATCGGTTTAGGAAACAAAAGTGTTTTCAAGTCTGTTGTGATGCTCATTTGTCAAACTTACATTTTTTTCCCAAGAGAAGCAACAACAACAAATAATCGCTTGGGAAAGAGTTTTTACAAGTGACAGGGATTTTTCAGATGTCATATTTACAGAATTAGACATAATCCTCATCTACTTTTGCTTTTTCATGTATTTTGTCCTGGAGGTCTTCGGGTTGGATGGACGGACGTAATCGTCACCCCAGAGAGATGTAGTTGTCTTGTGCAGCACTGACTAGTGCTTTAGAACCTTACCTTGTCTAGAAACAGGTCTGTCTGTGTGGATTCAGGTCAGGACACCCTGGTGGGCAAAGGAAATCGAATACAGCCTCATGTGACCCGCCGGGGTCAAGTCCAAGATTAGGCAAACATCCATTCTCCTGTTGCCCCATGTGGCGACTGAATCAGGAGGGAAACAAGCTGCTGTGCTGGAGGAATGAGGGGAAATTTCACTGCCTGTGTTTGTTCATCCATATTTGTGACTCTGCAGCTCTAATGTAGGACACCAGAATTGAAAGAAGCGACGTCCAGGAGGATTTCACTGCACCCCAATTGTTTTTATTTACCAGAATTGCAGACAAACCATCCCTGTCTGGTTGTCATAAATAGGTCTGAGGAGCTGTGAAAAGGATTTGGTCAGGGTTAGGGTTTTGGTCTTCACTACTCCGAGAGAGAGAGA
>OMPJ01021053.1:0-20335 GCA_900312935.1 Carapus acus
GTCTGGCCTGGAGCTGGAGTTGCTCTACCTTCCCTTTATGTAATCCCGCCCTCTGCAGTTGTACAACCTTCCCCGAGCGCACAAAATGTGTTCACCCAATGCTTGTCCCCCTAGGAAAACTTTGCAGAAATACTAATGCAAAGACAGATACACACACAGGCACACACACACACGCACGCGCACACACAGGATTTCCCAATAAGAGATCACATCCATTCCTGAAACAGCCACGCAAGACCTCAGACAGCACGTGTGACTGTCTCTTCTTCCTCAGCCATAAACTCACTCCAGGCGACCAAACAAATCGCGTTGCCGCATGGGAGGGACTACGGAGTGGCCTCTTGCACAGGCCAAACCCCCGAAGCTGCTCCGATAAGTGATGGCACTTACGCACGAGGGTGTGCGAGACAGACTGATCGAGAGGCAAGGAATAGAACAGAGGTCAATCCTGGTGGAACATTTACGCAAACTGTCAACCAGGCATGCACTTTCACGCAGTGACTTCATGGCGTGTGACTTCACATCTTGCCTAGTACTCGTCCTTTTGTTTTGCATTTTAACCTGTTCCGAAATGGTGATGGCATGCGAAAATATAGTTGCTTAATTGATCTTTTCTTCTACCACCGTCACTTCATGATTGCGCAACTTGTCAATTGGGACAGACATGAGCACATAAGTGTTACACAAGACGAGTTTGACAAAGGGCTGGGTGATTAACACGACCTCTTAAAACCATAAGAACAACTGCATCAAAACAAAGCCCATGTACCGTAACTTTGAGCACAATTCACAAACACTTTAACAGACAATACTTGAAGAAACTGGACCTCTACAACTTGACAAGCTCATTTTTTCCTTCCTTTTAACAACTTTGGCACTCTGCAATGCCTGAATGTTTTTTGGCCCACACACCAAAAATTTCACCAGAATGGAATAAAAATTTATACAATAGCAACTGGGCGAGGGAAAACATCAGCCTCTTTGGTGTTCTCTAGAGGGGCAGGTGGGTGCTGCATGGCAGAGGTGTGGGCAAATGTTGGCAGGAGATGGTCTGAGAGACGAGCTCCTTCCCCACATGTGATGAGCACATGTGGGGAAGCTGCAGCACCTGTCCTCCCAAAGCTTGTCGAGGGACTGATGTCCGAAGGCTGTTCTCCACATTCAAGCTGATAAGGATGTTATTATGCACCAACATGGCAACCAGCCATGTTCAATGTCAAAACAACCACGATCAAAGAGAAAATCTCCTTTAACAAAATAAAACAAGACTCCCCTTCTACACTGAAGGGGAAACACTCGGCTTGTCTTTTTTGTTTGGTTTTCCTTGAGACCGCACCGGACTGACAACCTTCCAGCTTTATCAACACGATCTGAAACATGTCAAATCTGAATGGGGCACACACTTGACCTGTTCCAAATGGCAAAACAAGCAACAGGGCAGCATGTTGAACTTGTACAAGAGATATTGTGTGAATCCTTGTTTTGAAAACACCAGGCAACGAAGAGGTTCGAGAACTCCAGGGTCCTGTTAATTGGAACCAAGAATTTTCTGTCCTTATTTAAGATCCCGACTAAAATCCCATAATTTGAGGACCAATGAGGCAAATTATTGATCCCTCAGGGCATTCCATGCTTAAGCGGGAGATCTGTTGTCAAGGTAATAGAAGGTCTCTGCTTTGATTCAACACTCCACTCTGATGATGTTGCAGTGTCCTTGAGCGAGACAATGAGCCCAGAACTGCTTCTCAATGAGGATGCAATAGAAGCGTGCGTCATTTGAGTCATTTTTGAAGACCAAACAGTAAGAAATAAATGACACACTTTGCAGTTTAACCCCCATAGCTTCACTCCCTACACTCTAAGATGTCGAGAAATACTCACGGTGTGTCGAGCTTCTTGAACTCTGGGATGGGATCGGGCTTCTTGCGGGACATGAACCAATAAATGAAAATGCCGATAATCAGTGAGAAGAGGAAGAGGTCCAGGTTGCTAAACAGCGGCTCGTCTTCCTCCACCATGTGCTCGGTGTGGGTGGTGCTGTCTGCTTCCATTTCTGCCATATTAACACTCTAGATGGAGAGAGAAAGGCCACAAACATTAAGGTCTTATCCAGAATGACAACAGAGAGAGTGAGTGTATGCCACCCTGTGATACCTATGATAGCACATAAATATGTTACATGCATTGCTTTTCAGATTCATTTCTCCCCAGTACTTTGATACCTAGAAATCTAATGGCATGAATCATACTGAATTCAGGGAATTTTGCATTTACGACAATTCAGTTACTCATAACTACTGTCAGCCACATTGTCAAAGATACAAAGCAGAGATATAGTGTAATAACATCCTTAAAACTACAGTTTGAAATGTTTTCCATATACTATCAGTTGTCCACTAATTCTATTTCCAAGGTTGTCACAGCATCTCCACACCATGCACGTCAGCACAAAGCAATACAAAGCTCCACATTAGTCTCAGGAGAACCTTGTGTTCCTCACTCTCAGGTTACGAATTCGTTTGGAAAACAATCACGGACGTCAGTTTTGTACTAATCCGCATGCTGACAATAACTTGGGTGTACGAGAGCCATTCTTACTGCTTCGTACATTATGCAACAATCCACCGGCACGTTCACAGCAAAACTTGCTGACTCATCAATACCATGCCAGTCTGTCATCTCCTTCAGATATCAGTATCCAAAGAACAGTGTTCCTGACTGGGAACTTCAGGAACATCAGAGACATTCACATAGGGGATGAATAAAAATATTCACAGGCAAACAAGAGGGTCTCTTTCAAAAATAGGGTGAAAATGACTACACACAGAACTTCAGGACAACAACACAGCAGCTACAGCGGGGTAGAACTCATTTTTGTGCACCCAAGACAACACATTTGATCCAAATACATCAATTCAGATCAAGGCAGACAAAATAAGATGAACACAGCTCAACGCATTAATGTTGAATATCGCCTGACATCATTTGTTCCCGCCTGCCGCCTGATGTTTAAGAGTGACCATGCCTACAAGTCTTCTGTGTCTGCAATATCTCACGGGGATCAATTTGCAGTCTGTTGGAAAGGACACATGTTCTTCTATGATGGATGAGTGTGTTTTTATGAATGGAATGTAACAAATCACTTGCACTAATTGGGTCTTCAATGAAAAGCTGGGAAAGTTTGTAACTATGGCAACACGCTGCACCTGTAGACCTTATATATTGGCTACATTAGGCTGGTTTACACCATAAATCAGTTGTTTGGACAACTAACCGCCACGTTGATCGCTGCATGTGGCTTTTTCGAGGAATCGCAGACGGGGAATTTGTGGTCAATGGCCCAAACCGCATGGACAAGGTTTAGAGTTCACATTTTTTAAGGTTGTTCAGATAAATCACCTATTATGACTGACAAATTGTATTTGTACAATTGAGCGTTCAATTACTTGGTAAAACTGAATCACAGCAAACACGTTTAATCAGATTTCTCAAATTTAACACAGATGTTGCTTAGTTGTTATCGATGAGCAGTCATAATCACTGTACGAATTCACAGAGATGAATTTGATGTTGAATTAGATTATTACAAGTGTGAATATTGGAGGGAGAGCACTAGTACGAACACTAATACGAATGTAGAGAACAATATCAAAAAGAGGGTAGAAGAGATGGTATTCTAGCATAACGGCCTCGACTATATACCTAAGAAAAGACAAACACAACATATTACAGATAACATTACAAATTCAAGAACAGATGTCAACGTTAAAGTTGTGATATCGGTCGCCTCGGAGATGTGAGTGTGTAAGGAGCCAAGTTAGCTAGAGTTTGCGTAACAGCGGCATGACCACCTGTCCGGCTAACGACGCTGCGGGCTGACAGCAGGTTGAATTCTGAGCTTTTTATCCATGTTTGCGCTACTTATCCGGCAGACTGCCACTGAGTGTTTGGCGTTAAATGTTTGTGTTAGTGAGCTGGGTGCATCTTACCGTCTCCACTTCTCTGTGTCAGGCTCACACACACTGGTGTTAACGCGGAAGGAAACTTTACGGCACGACGGAACGTACCAAGTGGGCGCTGCCGGCAGGGGTGGAGCAGAGGACCTTTACCGTTCATACACGCCCGAATTAATTCTAATTCCCCGCGCTCAAACCTTGGAAATACATTATTACTAGTGGAATTTGCGTCAGAATTACGTGTACAGTGTTAGAGGTTGGTTTTCTTGTTGCCGAGTATGCTCAATAGATATGCGAGAGGCTGTGACCGACGTGCTATAACACATGTCCCCGGCTCTGAAGGCTGAGGGTCACAGTTATATAATCCTCCAGCGCTATGCTGTCAGTTACTGAAACATTCCGAAATTCCCTTTACATCACAGTAATATTTCAAGCACTACACTGCCTGTGTTCGGCCGACAACCCAAGTAGATGTACTGTCGACGAATAAAATCGTTATTATCTCATCGAGTTGAGAGACTGACCATCTCAGCAATTTCATTTTGGCAGAGAACCAACGTATAAATATCCAGAATTAAGTTGTCCTTTGGCCCATATATGACGACAGATAGAACATCTTGCTGTGAAAATGTGCAAATATTTTTGCATATACGATATACCTTACACAAGGGCCTCCTAAACCCTGGTGAGGGATTGGCCTGTCAATCTTCGCTACACGTGCGATGATTGGCCAGCTGTAGGTAGGTGGGAGCGCACATGTCTCCGAATGTTTCCCCCCCCTCACAGATAATATTGAAATTACTTTATTTTCAACAACAATGATTATTCAAACATTAAATTTGTGAGTGAAAGTGAGAAGCAATTCGTTAAATAACGTCTCATTCATAGGATTGATTTTGATGGTAATTTATTTGAAAAACAAGACAAAACATGACTAGACAATCGTTGCTGTCCTGCATTCAGACATGCACAGACAAAAAAGCTTTAAAGGCTTGTTGCTTTAATATGAAAAACAGGTCGGAGAATGAGGAGAACATCATCCTTGTCAAGGAGTACTGATGTTTATCAGTTGTAATTTTATGGTGGCAAAGAAAGTGAAGACGTGAAAACATTGCTGAATATAGCTGCTGGAATGACAGTGTCAAAGCAAACATCAGTGGTTGTCATGATACATTGATCAGTGGTTGTGGGTTAGGTGTCCTGCTGACACTGGTATTGAAAGCGCTGGTCTGGGTTTTGTTGACACCAGGGTTACACGAGATGTCTTCTGGATCTGGATCTCATTACTACAAATCACTGGCTCTTTGATTTCTGGCTCTTGTTCTTGTATTTTTGACGAACCACCGCAACTGTGGTGAGGAAGTTTCCCATGAACAGAATTAGGAAACAGAGACCACACATCATGACCTGGAATCATACAGCAGGAGAATGTCATGAGTTAGTGGCGCAGACGTGAACATGAATGAATGCACCAAATACTTGTGTGAGGAGCAGAGGAGATGATGTGGGATTCTGTGCTACACATCACAAAGAAGTACATGTACATACAAACAAGCAATAAAATAGATTTGTTTGGCCCCTTGCAGAGTCTAATCCCACAAGAGAAGCCTGATCAATGGTGCAACATCTCTCCAGTGGTGTTAGATTGTAACGCATGTGAATAAAAACAACCAGATGATATCTAATCTAACGGTAGGACTTGAAACAACTATGACGAAGTCACACTGACCTGCCATTCTTTACATTCTGCTAGCCGGGCCATCCTGAAGAGGGAAATGCCATTGAATAGCTGCCAAAACTAGAAAAGAGGGCAAGCAGGAGGACAAATCACCGTCTGTTCAAAACAATCACTCAACAAAATAAAAAACATGTTAGACCAAACTAACACAGTGACAATAGAATTCAGTGTGTGATGTAAGCATTTGTATCCACTTGACTGTGTCCATTAGACTAAACATGACTATGCAGTATTTACTCATCCTGACAAGGCAGTTAGTGAAAAAAAATTCCAAAGCACAGTTCTGGCTCAGCGAAATGATGAATTGCACACTCACATGACCGAAAAAGAGGAACGGTAAAAGAAAACTCAGCCCTTTCCACATCCAGGATTGAAATCCTTCTACAAAAAAAAAGATAAAAAAACGTGTTGAAACAGGCTGTCCAATGGTCTCATGTTACGTCTTTTACATAATAGATTGATAATGCTGGGTTTAGTGTTTCTCACCCACGGTCAGATCCATGTTGTGTCTTTCTCCCAGAGCCCGTAGTCTGTACAGACAGCCACTCTGATAGTAACACTGCAGGCACTGGACAAAACCTGTATTTGGGAGCACACAAATATTTACAATGCAATACTGTCATTGTTTGATTTAGCAAAATGACGGAATCCTCATACTTTAAGCGTACTTTGATACAAAGAGTAGGCAAGGAACTGGTTCCGGAATATCTGGTACAGGTTCCCATCTGGCCTGGGGCATGAAACAGAGGGAAAATGTTGATATTCTGAAATTCAAACAGTGCCTCACTATTTCAAAGTATGCCACTAAGAATGTGATTATTTTCATCTCCTCACCATGTCAGCATTACCCCAGAGAGAAAAGCTGAGATGTAGTGATGGAAAACCCACCAGCCTTTGATTCTACAACCCAGGACATACATATTTACCAGGTATTCCTAGTGTGTTTTCACAGTTGTATCAGGATGCTAAAGAGAGGATTTATGTTGGCACATTTTCGCGAGTCATTCGTTAGGGTTAGGGTTAGATTTTTACAAGAATGATACTGAATTGAAATGGTCAGATACGTGATAAAATTTGTGTTCATTATAACTGATGATAAGCGATGATACAGTATGCTCACCTGGAGCCATTGGTGATGAGGATACTCTCTCTTATTGTTAATGTGCAGTAGTACCAAACCATCAAAAAGTTGAGGATTGCATCAAGGAATCTATTGTCAGAGAGGCACTATAAGACAAGAGATGGACTTAGATCTGCCAAAAGCCACTCTGACAGCAACTGTGCGTGCACCTGTAGCTTATGAAAAAATAACATATGCAGGAGAACAGCAGCAGGATCATTGTGAGGCACAGCTTGAACTTCTCATATTCATCTTTGTAGGCAAATCTGTCAGCAAACACAGCAAACATAGGATTAGGAAGAAGACTTGAGATGCCAAAGACAGATGAGCAGTCATGTCTTTTCTTTAGCAACATAAAGCAGCATCACATAAAGCAATGTGCAGCCTTTGCAAGAGATCTCCCTTCTGAGAATTTCAAATCTCAAAATGAGAGCGCTTACTTTGATTGCTTGCTGAAAAGAGTCACATTTACATTTCCAAGGACCAGACTGAGATACAACCTGAAACATGAGAGGGTATGTCAAAACGTCTTCTTAAAGAAAATGTCAAATAACAAATGCATGCTCATATCGCAAAAACAGTAGACAGAATGGTGTCAACCTCTAGTGTTGAGGTCTTACTAAAAAGAAGACACAAAGACACAAGTCTCACCCATTGTTTTTGGGAAGAAACGATTCCATTTCAGAAAATGCATTTGGTCGGGTCTTGAGGGTCTCTTTGATTTTTTCCAATGCATTGGTCTTGTCATCTGTCAACCCTTCGCTGCATCTGATGGATGTGGTGCACAAAATTTCAAGAGACCATAACAAGATGTAAACCAGAACCAATGCCAGTGTGCTTCGTATGGCTCCACCTAATTTGACTCCAGCATGACTTGACAAATGCATGACAAATGCTTGCACCTTTGGGTGTTGTACATATGTGTTGTGGTTTATGTACCTCTCCACTAGATCAGACATTTCCCTCAGTCTCTTGCGCTGAAGGGAAATGGCAGACGAGCAGTTCAATTGGAGTCTGGAAACTTCATCCAATTTCTGCAAGTACAATTTGTGGGTCTCCTGTGTGTCAGAAACATACAAATGATATCCAAGAGCCGGGCAATGTTCTGCTGTTTGTAAGAGGACTGTTTTCCTAATGACATAACATTGTCTTTTTGGCCACGTGTCCTTGTGTAATGTCTACTTTAGTTTAGCAGGTTACACCTTGTGTAAAGCTGTGCTCATTGATATGTAACTGAAGGAAAAGTAATTCTCTTACCTGAATACATTTGTAGTCTTCTTCAAGGCATTTCCAGTCCTCTAGGATATCGTTTAAACCGTGAGGCATTTTATCAACTCCTTGTCCGTCTCCTCAATTTAGTCAACTAAAAGTGCGAGGAGATCTCAGACAAAATTTTTAACAAGCCAAGACAACATAAGCAATTCTGTGCTGTTGCAGCATTACTTTACAGGGTCTGTTAGACATGTCACTTTATGGCGGAAAATTACCTTTGACCTGTGATGGTGTAATTTTGATCTGAACTCTAGAAACACTCATTATCTCCCTCAGATATCAATCATTGAATGGAAGTAATAGTGACACAGTGTTACCCCTGTGCTTTCCTCGAATCAAAGCCTTCATATTTGCCTTTATTTAGACACCAGCCCCTATTGTGGTTGGACAGGTAACTCTGCTTGCAAATCTTTGTGTTAATCTCTTAATATTAATACCCTAATTCAGGAATAGAGTAATAGAGAGAGGGGTGTACGCCTTATTACTTATCATATCAAGATATCCGTGGAGGATGTACATTTGAAAAAAAAATGGTTAAACTGTCTGGTGATAAGTTATTGGGAAGAATGAATGTCAAAACTCAACACTGTGGTGGGGGAACACAAGTTGTAGATTATTTGACTGTTGCGCCATCTACTGGTATATAAATGATATAGTAACCGGTATACTATTGTCTCTGGAATTTAGATGTTCATCACCCCGTGAAGACACAAACAATACAAAAGGCTTTCTGTCAGTGCTGGTTTATTTTGAAGGTTCTCCAATTTAACCGCAAGAACTACAACATGTACACACACACACAGTATCAAAGACAACGCCAAACAAAAATATACATAAAAAATCGAGTGCTACGGTAAATAAAAACAAAAGCATACCTCGCTGGCCGCGTACAGTCTGGAGGAGTAACTATGAGTCCTCTGACTTTCTTCACAGGGAAATGTAGCCACTAAGGCTTGTCAGCATTTAAATTCCCTCGCTGGCCGCGTACAGTCTGGAGGAGTAACTATGAGTCCTCTGACTTTCTTCACAGGGAAATGTAGCCACTAAGGCTTGTCAGCATTTAAATTCTCCTATGTCAAATATGTCACTGAGACAAATGGGCCTTCACGGTCCAAACTCCCTCAGAAACAGCGCGCCAAAGCCAAGCTTTTCAAATAAAAGTAGCGACTTCAAAATAAAACTTAAGGACTACTCTACACGGGTCACATCACACGATGACAATTTAAACAGATATTACATGATTGTATGTTTAGGGTTCTTTCCAGATACTCCGAGGACAAACAGCAATAGTGAAACAATCAAAATTGAAACTGGTGTGTCGTGGGGGAACTGAGAATGCCTCTGGTCATGTCTGAGGCTGCTGTGGTGTGCATGAGGCAGTCAGTGGTGATAGGCCAAGTGACTCGATCAGGTGAATTGTTTGTTCATCACACAAATGGCCTAATCATGTGATGTAGTGTACTCACTGGTCACACGTCGGCACGAAGTCACTGTGAAAAGATCACTTGTGAGGAATTTGATGAGAAGAAATCTGACCAAAAATTTGCACCTTCTGGGATCGATCAGGGTCGGCATCAACGAGTGACCGTATTATCTGGTGAGTAAATATCAACGGATGGGAATGGGGATACATGGAATGGGGATACATGGAACGAGGATACATGAGTTGTTTTAAGTCGACGTTGTCAAAGTAACGTCATTAAAACAACATACTGCTGTCTAAGACTAAGTATTCTCTAAGAGTTGAGAGGGACACATGGAGGTATCGAACCAGACAGAAAGATTCCTACAATTTGCATGATGATGGTTGAATACAACTTACTGTTTATTATTTATGGAAATAACAATTTTGCGTACAGTCGTTTTTCCTCCTTTTAAGGTTGTAATTGTGCCCAAAGCCACGATGGAACATGTTTCCAAAACTATCCTCCCACCCATCAGTAGACCCACGGGGAGGAATTGCAAAGAGCCAGCAGAGCCTGATTCATATAGCATACAATGTGGACGCAAATACGAACCGCGTAATTTGAGCGCTGCGGCGGCTGTGCGATGGAGTTGATCCTCCGATGAACATGATCCCTGCGATGTTACTGAACATACTTTCACTTCCACCCGACCATAACCGTGGAAAAACAAAAAATAACTGGAAAAGAAAGCGATCAATTGTATTGTTGTAGTCTACAACGACACCGATGCTAGAAGGTGACATGTTTGTTTACATCCGTCTGGAGCGCTGATTGGTCACTTGCTTGTCAGCAGGTCGCGCATGTGTGATTCGCACACAACGGCCGGTATGTGATGATTTTAACGCGAGCCGGTTCCCAAATCATCGCAAGTTGACCGGGAACTCATCCGTCAGTCATCTTTTCCAAGACTTTCACAGCGATCTTTGAAAGATTATACCGAGATCGCACACATCCAGGCAAAAGGTCAAAACTCAAGAATTTGATGACAAGAGACAAAACTACGCCTGATAAAATCGACCGGGGTGGTGGATGTACGAGTGACCGTATTATCCGGTGAGTCGGCATGAATGAATATGAGCGATGAGGACAAGGAATATACCAGTGATCTTATTTTGGGAAAATATGCCCCTTAAATGCATGTAGAACACAGCTACCTGCGTATCGAAAGCCGCAAGTGTGTGAGGCAGCGTTGAGAGTGAAACAGAAAGGCTTAAAAGCTACAGTGGCTTATTACAATTGCTTTCTTTTAAATAGTGACCCCGCTGTAAACACAATTTCCACCTGCATATGTTTGCATACTCCGCGTTGACACATTCTTAGTGTGTCGTATGAGCACATGGATGTAACGTTTGGAATACGGTGTAGCACTGCTTTGCCAGCACCTCGGGCACCAGTTAGCACGGTCACTTAACCCTATATATCATCAGTTTAGCGAACGTTAGCTTACTTGTGCTAAGTCTCTAGTGCTCATTTCTGTCGATTGATATTAATTTGGTGTCAAATAGATACATTTCCATCGAACGGTATTAGGGAGGACCCTATATAAATTAAAGATAAATAGCACGAAATACATCAGTATGTATTGCAGGACAAAGTCAGCTGGTCCGTGTCACTGCACCGTTGCCACCGTAACAAAGCCCACGATGTATTCTCACTTTGTTTTCTCAAATGTTCAGTCATTATCGCTATTGCCAGCACAGATACTGTAGTTACGACGGGATACTCTATCATCTCTTTGTTGAAACCTCCATTCTTACCGTGCAAGAATTTCAAATAAGTCATTCATTTTCTTGATGTCGCTCCCTCTTGTTCACTGTTATCGCTAAATAAGAACCCCGGTCCAGGCATATCTCTAATATTGTACTTTTTATCAGATGACACGCTCTTAACACAAATGAATTGTTAGATTTCTCTGTCTGCATAAGACCAAATCATCTCAGTGCTGAGGAGACGTGATTGCAAATCAATTCACTCATGTTCTTGTCAAGCCTCAGAGTTTCTGTATGTACACCAACGCACAGAGGCAGAGATAACAAGCCCTAAATCTGACATTTTATCATTTCAGCAGGGTGACGAAAGATGTGTGCTGCTGTGTACACTGTGTGTGCAGCAGCAGGCTATGTCCTCACTTCGGCTGTGCTGCTGAAGTGGCCCAATTTTCTGCACCGCAGGAGAAGGGAGGCCTTCCTCTGCAGACACATCTCCCATCGTGGAGGTGAGTTTTAGGATGCTCTTTGTCCGCTGGAAGTAATATGACATGTAGTTATTTAATTACCAGTGAGTTATCACTCAAGAATTTAAAAAGCATCTAAATTCACAACGGCAACAACAACATAATTCTATTGTTAAGCTTTGACATATCTTATGTAAATTCTCAAATCTAAGAGGAAATATCTGTACTCTTACGCTGTATCTTGTACGGTAAATTTGACAGGGGCTGGAGAAAACCTGGAGAACACAATGGCTGCTTTCAAACAGTGAGTTCTACCAACTTGGTCACAATGACACTGATTTTCTCTTACTAATGGCTTTGCCATACTTAAAAGTGCCATATCTGCTGACTGACCGTGTGTTTGTGGTCAGTGCGCGTGCTTTTTTTGCGAGTACCGGTTTGTGGTTTGTCAGTTCTATGCACACAGAGGGAAATGTGACGTGACACACATACAGTCAATTGTGCGTATGTGTTTTGCAGTGCTGTGGATCTTGGCACAGACATGCTGGAGTTGGATTGCCACCTGACAAAGGATGAAGAGGTGGTGGTGTCACATGATGCCAACCTGCAGAGGGCCACTGGGATGAACGCATACATCTCTGACCTGGTTTACGCTGTGAGTGGCACCCAGTGTCTGTATGATTCATATATTTCAGAAATAACATAGCTGTATCTGAAGACGACAAATTCATTCATCATTGAAGCTCAGTATAGATAAATAGAAATTGTGTTTTTGCAACCAGCCGTCATGGACCTGGTGACTCCATCAGATGAATTTCTGGTTGATCAGACATTGATCTGGTGATGAGGTCAACTTGAAGGTAACAGTCACTCTGAGTCACTGTGTTGAGGCTAAATTGTAACTAACTGTGACTGAAAATATCAGTTCATCCTTATCCAGGCCCAATGTTCCAAATTGAATTAAATACCTGCCTGTTTTGCAAAGGTGTCTGCCTCTAGTTATCAGTCAGTACCCAGATAATTTTATTTTTTAAATGATATTATGGCAATATGGTCAACGATGTCAAAAAGGTAAAGTGGCAATAGAAAACTGTCCGTTCAAATAAGTCCATAGACTCAAATTGTGCCTGCAGGCTCGATCTGGACAAAAGTCGTAATTCCATATAACACTGTTGTCCAAACATGACACGATTACAAAAGTGCTTGGACACCCACGAGGGGGGATGGAGTCGGGCTGAGCTCAGCGCGCTCAGTGATGTTGTCTCAGAGGCTTGGGAGTTGAGTCGGCAGCGGTGCAGCACTTAACACATTTTTTTAGATGAAGAAGTAAAAATGAGGAGTAAAAAGGAAAAAGTCAAATTAGGAGGACTGAGATGCACTGAAGGAATTGGGCCTGAAATTGCAGAGCTCAGCATACTGTAAATATCCGAGTGCCTCACAATGTGGAGGTGAATACTGCTCTTGTGGCTCATGTTACCAAGCATGTGGAAGGGACTCTCTGGCAAATATTGGGCGCAGCTGCTCAGAAATGAACTTGGCTCTGTCTGAGCGGCTGCATTTATTAATTGGAGGGGAAATCAAATTAATCAAAAATCTAAATGATTAAATTGTAAACATCACAGTGGTTGTGTGCTTGACCAAAGGCTGCCAGTCACTCACATCGTGGCTGCTCCATTAGTTGGTGTCCCCTCCTCGTCTTGTCAGTGTCCCCTGTATTCTCTGACCTGCTAACCTGTGTGCTCTTTGCAGGAGCTGCCTAGATACCGCTGCAACCTGGAGGTGACATTTCAGAGGGGTGAGCGTCTCACACTCATGCCAACCTCAGTCAAGGCCAAGCAACACATGCAAAGATGCTGCTGCTATAACTTAACAGAGCTTTCTTTATGTATCCCCCAGAATTATCTCTGTGTAACCTGTAGAAATATGAAGAGGCTCCATTATGAAATTTGATTTGAATACGTGGAGCAGCAGATTGTGGGAAAAATGATTTGTATTTTAAATCATCTCTGGAATCTCCACTGGGTCATTGGTGTGTACCTAACCATGGGCTGGAGGGAGATTGATTTAGGAGCAGAGGGGAGAGATTGAACGCGTTCATCACACCATGGCCGTGGTGATCATGCGTGTGTGACAGGGCTCTTGACTCGTCCTTGTGCCTTGTGCCTTGTGCAGAGTGTCGCTGTGAGGGGGGAGAAGACAAGCGCATCCCTCTTCTCAGGGACATCTTTGATGCCTTCCCAAACACGCCCGTCAACGTCGACATCAAGGTCAATGACGACACACTCATCAGAAAGGTACGTATGTGCGTGTGTGTACGTGTGTGGGAGGGGAGAGGAGGCAAGGGCGAGGAGGCAGGGTTTGCCCATGTTTTCCTCTTTATCCCTGTTTATTGGTAAGTGGATTCCCAAACATAATCAAAACAATTTTAGAGTCTGAATTTCGACTCTCTGTCTATGAATTTTAAACAGTCTAGCTTTTAAATTTTAAAATGAAACAACCCAAGGTGATTTAAGTGTATCCTCATAGTGCTTTGCACCACTGATTGGAGAGTCTGTGCAGGTGTCTGAGCTGGTGATGAAGTACGACAGGGAGCATCTGACAGTGTGGGGCAACGCCAGCAACAAGATCGTCAAGAAGTGTTACAAAGAGGTAAACAAAGACCAGAAATGTGGTTGTGGGGCAATCTGAAGTCTGAGCCACCACACAGTGCTGCCACCAAATGTTAATGTGTAGTTGTACTGTTTGTCAAAAGATTTCAAAGACAACACCTGCCTCGCGTGCAGACTGTGTTTACATCCGCAGTCCGGAGGAATTTCCCTCAGCTTGTTTCCTGATTTACTTCCTTAGGGCGCAAATGTGTCCATTGTTTCGCCCTGGTTGCATGAAACCTTGGAATAACCTGCTCAGCGGCTCAATTCCTGCTGCGTTGGCGTTATGTCGATGCTGAAATTCCTCTGAATATTTTACACATGTATTAGCACATCACTGGTTTCATTTTAGTGACATTGTGGTGCACAAACAAGCCTAAAATCCAAACATTTCCAATTAAATCGCTCATGGGAACCAACTCTGAATCCTGCCTGTGTGTGTGTATGTGTGTGTCTTGTAGAACCCTCATATTCCAGTTCTCTTCAGCTGGCCCAGGGTGCTGCAGCTGCTGTGCCTGTTCTACACGGGCCTCCTGCCCTTCGTCCCCATCAAGGAGCAGTTCCTGGAGGTCCCCATGCCCTCCATCTACATGAAGTAAGCCTGCATGTGAGATACACAAGTGGGAGAAGGGTGTAAAGGGTCAGTTTCAACTGTGTGTGTTTGTGTGTGTGCACTCCCACAGTAACTCTGTGGAATACAGTGTGTCTAAGACTGACACACATCCGAGCCCCTAACAACTGGAGCGTGTGGAGGCTCATAATAGTGACTCCACACTCAAGCAGAGGCCCGGCAGTATCGTTGCACAGGTCCGCAGCATCTGATAGCAGAGGGTCAAGGTCAGGGCCCTCCAGCATGAACATCCTCGCTTCTCTTTCATAGGCAAAGACTACGGAATGTGAGACGCGGGGCATTTACAGGGCCTATCGAGCCCCAGCCACAGGATTATTGTGCCACCCTGTCCCAGCTCCGCCGCTCCAGATCGAGATTTTTGTTTAGTCTCCGTGCGATCTGACGGCCTGAGGGCAGGTGGAAAGAGAACCTCTCGAGGATTAGAGTCTTTTTACCTCGCCTAGATTTTGATATTGGCATCCGGGGCTGCTTCTGCTTTTGAATATGCAGCAGCAGTGTTCTTCACAAAACGATCACGTCGCCCAGTCATTGTAATTTTTTGCCACAGCTATAAAACCATTTCTACGTTTTTATTTTTCCTTTGAAACCTCCCTGGCCTGATCCACTCTCACTGTGAATTTCAACGCATTAAACCCATTTTCTTCTTCACTTTGTGCCATTGGATGTATTGATGCAATATGCTGAACATCTTTGATGGGGGTTTTAAATTCTTTAGCCGGCTGCTTCTTTGCCCTGCTCGTCTGCTCGGCTCTGTCTCTGTTTCCGCTTGTAGGACCTCTGTGATGAAAGATGATCTCGCACTCTCTGAGTAAATCAATAAGGGACATTAAAGGATACGTTCACACCACTACGCTCATGGTGTGTGAGTGTATGGGAGGATCATAAGGATCAAGGTCGTGGGGCAGATTAGAAATGCTCCACATTCATTACGGATCAGCTGATTACTTTCATCATGCCGCCACTGAGGCCGTGGCTGGATTTGTGCTAAATATTTGCTTAATGCCACTGAATGGAACAGTCTACCCTCACGTGACTAGTTTAATGTGAATTTTCATGTTGCGCACAGGAGTGAATCAGTTCAATTTCTTAGTTCCTTTGGAATAACAACCTTGTTTCTGTGTCATTTTGCAGGATGGCGGATCCAAACAGAATCACAAGAACTCAAAGATTTTGTGCCTGGTTGGCAGATACGTGAGTATACATGTCATAACACCTCATGCTATGGAACACAATCCATGTTATTGAGTTGTGTGTTGTTTTGTTGAACGTGTGAGCGGGCCTCTGACTCTGCCCAGTCCAAAACAAAAGATGATATTAGTGTGTTGTTTGTTGCAGATTGCTGATGCGGAAATCTCTGTTTGACCATTTAACTGCCAGAGGAATTCAGGTAAAACTATAATGAAACACATAGCCAACACCATGGTGTTGTACCTGCATTCTTAGTGAATGTCGGGATGTGAATTTGTCCACTAGTGCAGTGGGATTAACGGTGTGTGCCCGCATCTCGTCTGCAGGTCTATATTTGGGTGCTGAATGACGAGGAGGACTTCCAGAGGGCTTTCGATTTAGGAGCCACAGGGGTGATGACGGACTTTCCCACCAAGCTTAAAGATTTCATGGACAAAAGTCACACCGCCCTCCACCTCAGCTCTCACCAACCCAAACACCAGTGACTGTTGGGCCTACCCAGGCTCAGCCCCCCTTCCGCTGCCCTCCTTGACCTCTCTTTGTTTGGGATTTTGAGTATAAATACTTAGAGGAAACTGCACTCTGGCCTGCTCATATTCCCCATCGCCTCAGTGTGCTGTGCTGCCTGGGCGGTTTATGGTATTTAAAGTTTCAGTGGTATTGATTAAACGATCCAAACCTTCACCAACCATTCCCCCAACGCCACCCAGACAGCACACAGAGATTAAAAAACTTGAAGGTATAAACAGGTTATGAAAAAAACTTTGTTCACAAGGTTTTGAAACGTCAAATGTTACATTTGATGGGCTGCTTTTGACTTGACAGATGTGTTAGAGGGCCAAACAGGCTCTCGAGAAGTTCTTGATAATAGTGTTAACACCAGCAGACACAGATGAAAATCATGTTTTGTCTATTCACCATTTGCTACTTAATGCGTGTCGCCTACTTTTCAATTGCATTTGTTTTTTGTTGTTGTTTTGTTTTGTTTTGCACAATTTTACTGTGATCATTCCACAGTAATACATAAACAACGGCTGTGGACCTTTTTCAGTCAAATAGATCTGTGAATACTGCCGTAGGAATTAATATTTCATACATCCAAGGGAAATCAAGAATAAGTGTGGAGTCTAGTTGATATTGTGTGCTATTTAGCATTTATACATTTCGTAGCGTTTCCTTGTATCGAGGTTGCTAAATGTTCTTGTTTGACACGCTAAGATGTGCCAAGCTGCCCGACCCAAGCACAATCCTTGCCATCTAAAGTGGCCAACACCACATCTCGAAATCTGTACGAGCTAGTTTTGTCTATTTAGTGTCTTTTTGTCTGTCTTGACTTTTCTGTTTTTCACTATTGTTGAATTTGTGTGACTGCAACGGTAGATTTCGCCCGGAGATCAATAAAGTATTTAAAATTCTGCGAGTATTTCCAAATTTCTTTAAAAATAATCCAAGTTGCCAAAATGAAGACAATTCGTCAATTGTTCTAATATCCATGTTTACTTTATCTGTGTTAGAAGCCAAATTATATACTGTAGTTTAAGAGACTACAGGGCGTCTGGATCTGTGTTACTTCTGAATGACACACGGTGTAAACAGCGAAAGACAAAGTTCTTTCTTTGTGAATGATACCCAATGATTTAAAAAAATAATTTTTTGTCTAAGCACGACTGAAGTTTTTTTTTTGGTTTATCGTGCACGGATAGAAATTTGTGCTGTCGCTGACTGAAGGCTTCAAACTGAGAAATCTGGAGTTTTAAAAGGTAAATGTCGTAGTTTCGAATCCACAGTTTTCCGGGATTCCATAAAAGATTATTAAATAAGTGGTGTGTGTCTTAACATTGTTCATTGATGATTTTTAACTGCTTTTACCGTATGATTTACTCGGCACAGTAGAATTGCCAGTGACTAACGTGGAACATATAAATCTAGTCACGTAGTTGCTTTACTGTGCCGGAGGGGGACGCAGTTAGCTCAGGTTACACATCTTTCCCCTGTAGCGGATTAAAACATCATACAAATACAGCGGGTACGTCTCCACGTTGAAAGCCCATGAAACCAAAACTTATTCTACGTTACTTTAAGCTACAGAAAAATTCCTACTTCCACGCGCTGCGTTTTTTTCTTTCTTCCTCATTGTAAACACAGCAGTGAGCACATCACCGTGGTACACAGAGTTGAAGAAAAATTTACCTTCTCAAATATAATTCGTTACTTCTGTCAACTCCTGACCAATCATCTCGATGTTGCTATGCTCGATCACTTTGTTGATTGGCTGACATAGCCGTCACTTATTCTGCAAGTCAACGTCCCATTGTGATTTTTGCCAAAGAGGTTCAACGATGCTTACAAGATAGTTATCTTCCAACGTTTGCGCTTGGATACATCCTGTTAGATGATCCTCGTTTTACCTCTGACTGCCAAGTGTCCTCTTTTGGTTGAACCGCCCGTAAAACACACATCGCAAACGCCATCCTTATCTGAAAACGACGACAAAAATCGAAACGCGTGAGAATGTCACAATGAGTTCGCTGCAGTTTGTTCGAAAAACCTGCTTTCGGGAGGGTCCCTGCTGCGCATGCGTGTCAAATTTCAGAACGTACAAACCTATCCCCGTCACGCTGTAACATCCTTAACATTCTTTATTAGCCAGTGTACGTGAATACATACATCACACCTGTCTCACCCAGAGCAGGATTAAACATCAGGCTGCGCCTCTTTATCAAGAAAAACACAAATGGAGCTCTTCGCCTCGTCCGTATTTGTGCGAAGACGGACGTGACGCAGGGGTGAGTCATCTCGCTTCATGTGGCAGTATTTTGATTGTCTCTCTCTCTCCCTCTCTCCTTCTAAACTCTGCCGAGCATCGCTGCGCGTCAAAACATTGCGTCTCTGCTGGACTTGCCAGGGCCGGACGAAGGAAGTCTGCACGCAGGGCAGGAATGCACAACGGGCTTTAGGATTGGCACGGCCACGAGGAACGAACCGAGGAGGTGCCACATTTTTCGAGCTACGTGGAGATCCGATTTTTTCATCCCCTCAAAGGTACAAAGAAAAAACGCTTCCCATGTATTATGAGCGCTGCGCCTCCCTTAGCGTGCTGCTACAGTGCTTCACAACATCTATTCCAGCGTGTAACACCTCTTACCGACGCTGTCACACACTTTTAATCGATCCGTCCGGTAACATCTTACCACTCAGGTGCGCTCGGTACCTTTGTGTGCTTGTTGTCAACATGGAGTGGATTCGAGCCGTGATGTGGCGCATGGTGGGATGTATTTTGCAGGATGTGGTCGGGTTGATGCGTGTGGTGTTGTTGTCTTGCCGTCGTGACGGTGATGGTCCACTCCGCAGTGGGCCGATCAGCTGTTCCGAGTGAAACCGTCCGGTGTCACCTCAAGACTGCGCGACGTCTTTTGTCTACTGTTTTCATCGATCTGTCAAAGTCACTGCCGATGTCTCACCGTTTCACGCACACACACAGCAGAGAGAGAGAGGGGTTGGGGAGGTGGGGGGGCAGATGGAGAGGGAGAGTATGTGTTTGGCTCTCAGGCAGCATTGCTGAGCCGAGGCATCCCCACCATCTGTGCTCTGTGTGGTGGCTGAAATTCTGCCCCAGATAAAATAGCGCCACTGCCTGTGACCTGGTTCATACCCTTAACACACACACTCACACACTTAAACACACGCGTCAACCTCGCTGGCATACAAACAGGCTCTCGGCCGTCCCGTCAGAGTGAGTGATACTTCCAGTGGAAGGGTGGGGGGTGCTGGGATGGAGAGGGAATGGGAGGGGAGGTAGTGCTGTTTCCACAGCCCAGATGCTATTTTAAGACCACATGATCTCAGCGAACCCCGGTGGCAACTTTTGTTTTCACTCTCCGCACTCTTGTTCCCATTGCTGAGTGCTCAGGCAAGATAGGTATCGATCGGGCCCGATCGATACGTGGACGGAGGATGAAGTCACGGGAGTTGTAGGCCTCGCACGACACCATCCCTCACAGATGTAAACAAAAAGGTGTTAGTCATGCGCCCACACGTGTTTGGATCACACGCCACCGTGCCGGGTGGAGGAGTAACAAAGTGTGTGAGGAGTGTGTCGGTCTCTATCGGGGGTATGTGAGGCGTCTCGAGAGTGGTGGTGAT
>OMPJ01021056.1:0-28942 GCA_900312935.1 Carapus acus
CGCGTTCCCCTGGGGGTACGTGGAGGTACTGCAGGGGGTACGTGAAACTGTTCAAAATATCTTTAAAAAATCTTTAAAGTGCAATCTTCTTTTTTTGATCCTAAAAGAGGTAACGTTTATTTTTTTTGTGAGCAAATCTTTATTTATTAAGTTAATTTATTTTGTAAACAAAATATAATTTATTCATAATTAAGTTATAGATTTATTTCTGTGAACACATTTTAGTTATTTATGTATATATTTAATTTTGTACCATTACTCAGACCAATTTAAATTAGCAGCGTTTTGCATATTTCAGTTTTGACTGGTTTTATGCCTTCCTGGTGGTCACCGTCTTCTGTTTTTCTTTTTTGTTTCTACCTGCAATGTTTGCAATATGGATGTATTTGTCAGGTTCACTGATATAAGTTGTTTGGCTTTAATAAATCAGACAGTGATTTTACAGCACTGTACCTCTTTTTTCTTCCAAAAATGTTTTTTCCGTGTCAGGGGGTACTTGACTAAAAATGTATTTTTAAGGGGGTACATCACTGAAAAAAGTTTGAGAACCACTGCTCTATATTACTACTTAAGTTTTTTGTTTTGTGCTTTTGTGATCTGTGACGTCTTTTCTCTGTTGTCCATGACTTTTCCAAAAGGTGGTCCCAACGTATACATTCTGGGAGTTCTGGTTAAAATCTTTCTAATTCATACAAACCACTTCTGCACTACTGCTGCTGCTCCTTTACTAGTGTTGCTTAAAAATCTGTAACGGTTTCTGCTACTGGCCACATGGGGCCTTTTAAAAACCAAAGCTTCTAAATTGGATGATTTTTTTTTCTCTGCCCTCTGCTGGACGGGTCATGGGGCTTCAAAGAAGAAAATGAGAGCGACCCCGCCAACTAACCCCCCACCCCCACCCCCACACACACACGCATGCACCCAGCCCCCTGAACTACTGCTGGCTTGGCTTAAAGCCTCGACACTTGCAGCACTTTGCTCTGTAGGGGTTGCAAAAAACAAGCTGGCATTTATTTATTCATTGCCAGTATTTAGAGCGGCTATTTGAGGCTGGAGCTTGGAGAAGTCATGACCCCTGTTATCGCGGTCACATTCGTCACATTTTCTGTGGCTATTTGCGATGCGGATTTGAATATTTGCACCCAAAATGACTGTGGAAATACAGTAACACATAATGTTGCTGTAACTGGGCTGTGCAAAACACATTTCTTTTAATGTGACCTGATGTTTTTTGGTATGGTATTTCAAATAATTTATTCTGTCTCTGTCTCTGTCATAGACAGACAGACAGATAGCCAGATAGATAGACAGATAAATAGTAACAGCACAGAGCGCCAGTGGAGGAGAGTGTCAGGAAAATGTCTTCGGGAGGCAATAGGCCATGAAATTAACACATCCATAAAAACCTGTGATTTTACACTTGGCATGTTGGCTCTCTGAATATGAAAATGCTGGATGACAGGAGCCCATGGACCATCAACCACGTCCAAGATTAATTCCTGACACAATGGTATCAAAGTCCTGTCACAGTTGGGGAAAGACGGAGCGCGCGGCGATGCAGAGTGCATAATAATGGGCGCCGCAGAAGTCTGTCGTGTTTGAGGAGAGACGCGAGATTGCCTAAAGGGAGACCCTGAAATTTAGCCTCAACCCTCCACGCTGCCAATTTTCTTCTCAGCTAGTATCCCTTGGTCATATTTTGATCGCGGTCTTAGGACATTTCGCTTTTCACCGAAGTCCATTTCTAAGCGCGCCCACTGAGCATTGGAGGATTTCTCAATCTCACCAGCCAAGGGGGGTCCCAGCAGCCCTCCGACGCTGCGTATGAGCATGAAGAACCCCAGAGCACTGGCAAACCTGCGCACGCCCACCACCTCAGCCAGCACAGTGATGTGGATGGAGACTGTGGCACCGTACACCAACCCATAGGCTGAGCTGAAAGCCACCAGCTGGGCGAAGGACGAAGCCAGCGGGCAGAGGAGCAATACGGCGCCCAACAGGATCACGGTGGCTGTTAGCTGCTGCACCTGTGCAGGCAGATGCACGGAGAGTTGGGGTATTTGAGTTCAACGCTGATATATGCAAGAACCTGACGGAGAAAAGAGGGTTAGTTTTGTTGGTGTAGTGCTAATGACACCCACAGTCTGCACCAGCCGAAGGTTTGCCACCCAGCCAAAGAAAACCCGGCCAAACAGGTCCAGAGCTGAAGAAATGGAGACCAGGGACGCCGCCTGGTACTCCTCGATCCCTTTACTGCGAGCGTATGGCACCAGGAACAGGCCCGGAGCAAAGAAGCCCAAAGCGGCAAACACTCCAAACATGGAGTAGACCATGAATGGCGTGTTGGTGATGAGGCTGTAATCCATATAGCGAGTGACTGCAGTTCCTAGTTCGGCTCCCTCGTTGTCACTCTTGCCGTCACAGACCGTGGTTAAATTTGGTTCCTCTTTGAGATTCTGGATCTGACAGTACTCTAGACCACCCTCGACAATCTCCTGATTGAAAGACCGATGCGCCTCCTCCTCCCGTCGACACTTTTCTTCATCTTGATCCAAATCCTCTTTGCCCAGCTCGTCTGGTGGCAAACTTCCTCCCTCGGCTTTGATCTCCCCGAGACAAGATGCGTCTCTGGTGGCTTTCAGAGGCCTCAGCAGCATTCCGCAAGCGCACAAGTTCAGCTGGAGAGCTGCCAGGATCAGCATCGCGCCCCTCCAAGTGTAGCTGTCAATGAGGAGCTGGAAGAGGGGTGTAAGGAGAAAAGTTAGAATGCACTCGCCGGCGCTGGCCAAAGCGTTGGCTACTGGACGTCGCTTTTCAAAGTACAAACCAAGCATGGTTACAGTGGGGGTCCATGCCAGTGCATACCCAATACCTGCAAAACAATGGCGATAGTCAATGAAGTGTCCTCTGTTTGAGGCATAAGGATGACGAGGTTATGGCTGTCAATGCTACCTCTCAGAATGCGACGCGAAAAAGGCGGCTGTGCAGTAATACCTTATCTATCGTGAGTACTATGTTCTGGAAACACCTCCAGTAGGTGTTCCACAAAGTAGAAACAGCACTGGTTAAAGTGATTCATCAGGGCATTGAATGTTCTTTCATATATCAAAATTTTCATAAGCCTATATGCGATTTCATGAACCTTTTCTATACTTTTAAACATTCTAATTTTAGGGAAATCTAAATTTCGATCCGTCGCAGAAACCTAACATTGTGCCAGGGGGAACTGCGAAGTTAATTCATATAGAATATTTATAAGATCTGTGATGTATTGAGGCTGCCATTGCTGAACTGCGGAGAGGGATTACTGTGTTTTTTAAGAAGACATGAAATGGTTTGTGTTTCACTTCATTTGATTGAAAAGGTGGATTTTCAGTATAAAAGCTTGCAAAATATTTTTTTTGCTTTGAGTACATTCTATTCCCATCGCAAAGATTCTGTTGATATGGGTTGGTACTTTATTGATCCCTTGATCTGGTGATTCAGAAAATTGAGGGCCCCAGCAGCTCAGAGTGATATTGAAAGATTATGGACAAACTGGGGCTTGCAAATTTCTTGAAATGCAAAATAACAGCATTGCAAACGTTCAATTTTAAATTAGATTAATCGTGACTAACAACAGAAATTCTGCGATAGATCCCAACAAAGGACCTGGAATACATGCATTCAAATGTGCGCGTGCATGTGTGTGTGTTTGCATCTCACCGTTCAGGAGACCCACTGTTATGTAAAGTTCAATCAGATGAGAAGCAAAAGCCCCACTGGCCGCCCCTAAGCTGCATAGCAGTCCTCCCATTATGACGGCTGAGCGATGGCTGTATCGAGCGCTCAGAGCTGAGGCTGCAGGAGCTGCAGAGGCACATGGGAAGCACACGCACGTCACGTCCACCATGGGCCACGAAACGCTGCGGCATAAATGAAGAGATCCGCTATCTGCAAACAATTGATTTGTTTCTCTCTCCTTTTCCCTGTCTTTCTCTTGCTACATTGGAGATGTTTGGTGAGGTGAGACAGTGACTTCATCACAACCAGATTTACAAACATATGAACTCAATCTTATTCACCATTCGGTTGGTTAATCAGCAATATTTAAAGAATATTTCCATAGCGTGAATATCTGGATAAGTGTGACCATTGACTTTATTTTTCCATTTTTTATTTCGTGCTCGTTATGCTGACAGGTGAGGCATGGCCTCTCCTGCCTCCCCTGACTGCACGTCACTGCGCTACATACTGTAGCATACACAGAGAAAGGTGGGGGACTGGACAAAGAACCACAACTGAACCAAGAGTCTAAGAATTCCAAATACTTGCTATAACCCTTAGATGCAAACATGGGGTCAAAAATGACCCATGGGTTGTAATTCTTCAAATCATTATAAAGAAAATGTGTAATATATTCATATTCCAGGTATTCCTCATTGGACATGTGGATGACATGAGGCAATATTTTTCTCTATTTGTGTTTTCATTCATTTTGCGAAAACTACTTGTGGAGGAGTGTAGGTATTAGTAGGTTGTGCATCCAAGGGTTAAACTTTATACCTCTACCTTTTACAGGAAAGATGTAATCATGTTTGCATTGTGGCAAAACTAACTGCTACAAAACTGTTTTGCAAATTCATCTTCTTGGCTGTGCAGACTCTCAGATTCTGATCCCCATTTGTGCTAGAAAACATCTTTGTTGGAAGCTGTGACATGTTTTCTTAGCAGCTGCAATGTTGTGGAGATAATCGAGGTGGCATTTGCACATCATCCAAAAAAAAGGTTTCTCATCCAATGGTGGAAAAACTGAGGGGGTTGGAGCCACCAAGTGGAGACAACATCTGGAGGGCTGTGCCTCTGCTGAGTCAATATGATGATGAAAATTGTTGAGAGAGACGACATTTTGACAAAAATGGTGAGATAAGTTAAAATAACTTCTCGTTGCTAATGTCGACAGTTTTTCCACGACGACCAAAACACTAGATGCCAATTAGAAGACGGCTTTTTGCTCAGGATGATAAATATTGTGTTGATCCTCAAGAACACTCTTACCTGTGGCTCTTGCAAGAAACGCATTCATAAACATTGATAGATAATATGTAAATAAGAGGGCAATACAGTCTTAACCCCTCTATGGGCATTGGACACATCTGCAGCCACATCATTATCATTTACAGTATGTATGACGGGAGTTTTTCCTGAGGGGGATGCAAATTTCTACGAGGACATGTAAAAAAAAAAACCACTCTGTATATTGTACACTACTCCGTGGCCATGTGTGTGGCGGGTTTCTGTAGATAAAATGTATTTAAGATGTTTTTAATGCAGCTAAATGAGAAAACTCTGCGATAGTCACCCAGAACATGAATGGCAGCCACGGCAATGGAGGTGATCCAGGACGCTTCTGTTGCCGTGGTTTCAAAGTAGCTGTGTATCTCAACATAGAAGACGCCAAAGGACTTGATAACTCCAAAGGTCAGGCCAAAGACCAGGAAGCAGGATATGAGGACGAACCACGCGTAGCCGCCGTCCAGTGCTGATGACTTTGCCATGGTTCCTCTCATCTTCTGATCTTCTAGCCAGCACCAGCTCACCGACCGCAGATTCTGCTGCACTCAAATGTCTATAAACAGACAAGGAAATGATGCTTTACTGTAAATTGAATTTCACTGACTGCATGGAGGTTGGTTGGACATGGTTCTTGGGAGCAACTATGTATGTCGCCAACATATCAGTTGAATTTTGGGAGTTCAAGCCTGTTGGTGTAAACCTATTTAACCTGACAGGTTTTGTTTAAAGAAGTTAATCACGATTAATCACTTCTCTAATCTCATGGTTACTGTCCCATCTTTTAGTATTTTCAGACATTTTCACATCCATATCAAAATACCAGAAATCAGAAAAAATATCAGAACAGAATAGCACAGTTACCATAATGCATGAATTTGGGATGCAATGACAGCAAAACACCAAACATCTCAATTACATGATTCCTGATCTTTTATCAAAACTATCAAAGCAAATGCTATGTTGACCTATTTGATGGTTCGAGCTGCAGTCACCATGACAGGCTCTGTTTTTGCATCATAGATTAAAGATATAGTGAATCATAAACAAAGTGGGTGGTGACAAAAATGGTAAATTAATTATCTAAACTCTGCTGAAAAATACAACGGCTACATGAAACTTGTACCTTACCTGAATTCTCTCAATTCTGTGTGAAGTTGCAGAAGTCTGTGTGTGGTGTGATGATCAATAATGAAGTTTTATGAAAGCCTCCATGATGGATACTATGACAAAAAAGCTCCACACTCATCGGGTCACGGTGAAACCACGAGAAGTGAAATGTGGTGAAGCCTGATCATCAGCAAAGTGCCGTGGTTACTGGCTAATGATTAAATGAGGCCCATGACCCAAACCCCCCAGCTACCACGTGATCAAGTTCCTGAAATGTGGCGTCCCGTGTGCCACACGTGTGACGACGAGAGCCAAAACAGACCTTTGTCACACATTTTACTGCATTCCTCGGTGTACAGATGTGTGAGGTCTGAGAATCCATAGCAGATATGAGATAGACCACTTAACTACACAGAAATGAAAAGTTTTGCCAGTTTTAAGATTCATCATTCAAGATTTTTCAAGAGTTTTAGTAGTTACGTGCTCATTGGATGTACTACGAAATGAAAGTGGTGATGCTCACAGAAATGTGAAAATTAAGCTTTAAATGTGCAAATGGCAAAAAGTAACAACATCCATAGTGGAAACAACAATGACTATGTGAGTGTCTGTGTTCTCTATGTGCCTGCCTGTGCATCTGTGTGTGATTGGGCCATTGTTGGTCATTGTTCATGATGTGGATGGGTTGTGAGCCATCTCAAAGGTATCAATTCAACAGAAGTTGTGGGTACTTTGGATCTTAGAAATGGGACGATTGAGCAGAATGAAATGTTTTTACATGAAGGTCACACAGTTTATCCAACTTCACAGCACCTCTGGTGCATCAGTATGGGTGATGAAGGTCCATCACGACAGAGACCGACAGGAGCGACTAGCGGTCGTGGGACTAGCGTGGCGCACCATCGCAGCTGGCCACCGGGCAAATAGTAAACTCTCCTTCTGCTTTACAGATGGCCGCTATCCATCCTGTGGTAATAAGTGTGCCGGAAACACAAAATAAATCAACATTCGGTGTTTCCTGTGGGAGAGGGCACACACTCCGGCATATGCCACCTACGATATGATGTCAGCGAGGGTCTCTTAACTAGATGCTGCTAAATCATCCACGCTGGTTAATGACCACTAGAATCTTTGCCTTCGCCGGTCCAGCTTCCATGTCCTATATGAAATAAATCACCTTAAATTGCTGCCACACACACTATTTTCAGCCCCGTCACAGTCATTGTGCTTCCAAACAGATAGTCATGAGGAATTCCATAAATGCACAATATAGAATCCAGGGCTAAATCTAGAGCTGAATGATTGACTGAAATAATCAGATTTTCCTCAGCGCCTGAATTGCATAGCTGCCCGTTAAAAATGTCTAATTGACAACATTTAGCTGCAGTTAAACAGGACAAACAGCCGATGACGTTTTCAGATTGTGAAGTAAAAAGCACTTAACACCCCCTTGTTTAATTGTGACAGGAAAAAATAAAAGTTTGGGCGCTACAGGAGAATGTCTGATGGATGAGTGACTTTGCACGGTATGAGCCAAATTGCTGTTGAGGGCCGCTGACTCAGCAGATGGCAAGGTCGGTCTTATACTCGATTAAAGTGAGTAATTACTACTTACGGGGTGGTGAACGTCTTTAGAGCGCAGCTGAAAATTAGCGGGGAGGGACGGGGACGGGCTGAGCCTGGTGAAGGTGGAGGGCTCACTGTCCTACTTTTGCCAGCAGCCTTTGTTTCATTGAGTTATTGAATACTGAGTTGGTGTTCTGCCGAGAATAACACCGTCGCATCGAACATGCTCCATTCTCACGCAATATCTTATTTTCATCTCTGAAATTCTTTTCCTGAGTTCACACTGTACTTACCCGCACAGTGTGTTTCTGTTGATTATTTTGTCGCAGTTATAGTTGTGCTGTGGAAAAGACTGGTGTATGTGTGTGTGTGTATGTGTGCGTGTGTGTGTGTGTTTGGGATGGCGGTGGGCGTGGGTAAGAATAAACACTGTCCTTTCTCCCTGCATCTGTCCCATGCAAACAGTAATTTAAGCAGCAACTGAGGAGTCTGCTGCAGTGTCTGATTACTAGTTTCACCACTAAGCCTCAAGTCAAGAGTTTCCAATGTTGTCAGCAGTCTGTCCTCCTTTTCAAAAATGCAGATTTTATCACTTCGATGTAGTAACAGAGAAGGAGGGAGCCAGACAGAATATACTGTATCAGGTTTGGTTTTATTACGTTGCAATGTCACCTAAACCAAGATGTTCACACAAATTTAAGAGGGTTGAAGATGCCAGAATGAAACAAAAGCATCTCCGGGTGAAGGAAAAGAGAGAGTGTTGAGGAGGAAGTGCAGTGCCTCTATGAAGACCAAACACTTTGTGGATTTTGATTTGATGCATCTTATTGAAGTGTCATCATTAACCTCAATTTATTAAGGACTACAAGCAGAGACATGTAAACTCTGCTAATTAATTCTTGCAGGATTGGAGTTACACTGACATAGGATCACACGTTGTGCCCTCCGTGTCTTCAGAGTGTGGCTTCAGTTAAGTTGTTGGTAGCAGAAAGAAATACTGAGAGCATTTGTTGGCATTTCACAGAGGCATGATTGACTTGGAGGAGGGTTGTTTGTGCATTCAATGGAAACAATCTTCTCACGCTTTTGATAGAGAGTATGTAAGTGGCAGAGGATAATGAAACTGCTCATCACTGGGAAAAAATGTGAAGCGGGAATGAGACCTCATCTGTATCTTAAACTTCCGTCCAGTTTGACACCCTGGACTTGACTGAAATCTCCCCCAGCGACTTGAATTGGACCATCACAGCGATATTTCATCCCACTCAAGGCAACGAACAAGTGGCATTAGATTAGCTAACACTCAGAAATAGCAGCCAGTGGAGCTGGAAAAGGTGCTGGATGGTTCAAATTGCTGTAGTTTTCTTGATTAGGAGCTGCCCCTTCTGCATTTCAATAAATTTTGAATGATATCGGTGCCGCACTCAAGGCTCCCCCGAGACACAGTTTATAGCCTGAGCCGACAGGTTAGCTGCCTCATGGAGGAGCCCCACACATCCCATTCAGTTTGTGCATGTGGTGAAATTATGGCAAATGACCGAAAAGGGCATGAACTCTCTTGATGTTGCACGGGAGACAGCTTCAGTTTTCCTCGTCAATCATTTTGCACAACGTTGTAGTAAGCGGACAAACCGTACCAAACAGGATCCGAGGGTCTTTGCAAGGGGCGCAATGGCAAAAACAGTCAGAGAGAAAATAAATGGAGGACAGGACAAAAATACACACAACAACAGCGGGGAATGCTGATGTTACATTTCCCCTTTGACCTCCACCATCTGTGCTGCAGGCCTAAACCCCTCCTTCCTCAGAGCCCTCTTTTCCACCCCTCTATGCCAATATGCTCAGTCAGACATGTAACCGACTCAAGCACTCTAAGCTATAAACAATATCGTTCCTCTGCCTTCACAATATTAAATCCTTCAAATGGAAAGCCAAAGTGTTTTGGCATAAAAGAATTAGCAGAAACATAAAAACAGTAGGCTAGGTACTCTGCTGCCAAAATGAAATTGAATGGATGGAGAGATTGAGAAGGAAAACCTCTCAAAAATAACCCAGAGCAACAGTACACACACTCACACTCTCTCTCACACACACACACCTCTACCATGTGTGTGACCCAGGCCAACACATAAATAAAATCAATGTCAGGCTGGCTATTGATGGTACTGTGGTACTGCCATTGAGTACCATTGATCATAATGCTAAAGAGACAGATGCTAAGTGGAGGAATATTTGGCAGCGTTGAAGCAGTCAGCGCCTCAAGTTAAGTTTAAGGGGCTGGAAAAAGTGACCCTGGCAAGATGAATAATTGACTTTGGAACTATGAAAGTGTTCTGCTTCTGATTGTGATGACTGAGAGGGAGCTCCGAGTGCGTTTAAATAATAGATGATAAATTGATGATGGACAGGGATGTCAGCCTGACTTATCTCGGAGTGTTTACAACCTTTGCTGCCAATATCATTTCTCATTGTCTACTATTCACACGTGTCATATCAGTAAGTGCTGTTGAGACTGAATACGAGGCCATGTTCTTTTATCTTTGAGTAAATCATTATGGAATGTTTCGTCTTTCAAGGGAAACTGTGAAATCTGCCTAAATGTGAAACATGGGACAGTTTTTGCCATATGAATCAAATACAATCAGTACAACACATTTCCTTTTCATTCTTTGTGGACGTACTCTTAATGTGAACTTTTTCTTATCTTACTCTTACATATTCTTACCCCACGTGAGGACGGACATTGTCCCTTGTCCAATTCAACTTCCTTTCTGTACTGAAAGTGCATCCTGTCCAGGGTGGCAGCAAAAGAGTGACTTTTTCTCCACCCTCACGTTGTGACTACTTCGGCCCTTCCAAAGGCGGGCCAGAGACTGGAAAGAGAGAGAGAGAGAGAAAGAGAGACCTCTGCATGACAAATTTCCACTTATACGATAAAGTTCGACTCTAATGAGAGTCGCAGCACAGAGAAATTCAGGGATCTCTCTTTGAACACCAGGAAAACACAAAAACCCCTTCAAGTATAAAGAAAAAGGCTGAGAGTGCAGAGATGCAATTAAAAGAGACATTCCCCCACCTTCGCCTCTTACCCCTCCGTTCCCTCGTCCTCATTCTTTCTCCCTCCTCCCGTTGCTGCTCCTACGTTCACCTCTGGTCATGAGCGATGGATCGTGACCAAAACAATGAGATCAAAGGTCCAAACAGCTGAAATGAGGGTGGCTTGTGTTTCCTGTAGGTGAGGGGCTCAGTCATCCATCTCAAACTGCACAAAAAAAAAGTCAGCTGAGGTTGTATGTACATCTAGAGGGGTGACCTCCTGCTCTTTTCCGTCGGGAGGATTTCCAGGCATAGACTGGCGACAACTGGGGAGACGCTGAGGGGCAGACCAAGGGCTTGGAGAAGAAACTTTATCCTCGTGCGGGCCTGGTAGCGCCATGGGATCACGAAGTCTGGGTTGAGCGAGGGATCGAAAAGTTTAGCGTCTCTTTCTGGACGACTTCTGCCTCTGTGATCCACCTTGGATAAGTGGATGACGATGGAGGAATCGATTTCCTCTCCTGGAATAGCCAGGTGTGCAATAGGCACAGCACAGGATTTCAGTAATCAATCACATGCAGAAAGAAACACGGAACACATTTGTAATCCAGGGCCAGAAGGTGTACAGGACAGGGGTTTTGGAGGGGGAAGGTGGGTTGCAGGGCAGCTGTGATGATTAGGGGAGGATGATGAAGATGATGATGGACAGCGGCTAGACAATGCTGGAGTGGCAGGGTGACGAAAGAGGGATGGAGTGTATGCAATGGATGAGAGGGAGTTGGAGATGAACCGACTTGGCCCTTTGGGTGGATGATGCAGACCATAGAGAACGTCTGGAAAGAGAAGCGGCTTCACAAGCCTCCACATTATTCATTTTTGATCGGAAAAAAAACAGCGAGAAATACAACTTTCAGCCGTTTCGCCTGCACATGGTTGGATTGTGTCGTCCCTCCAGAGGCTTCTTTAGACTGCAAACAGTGTCACGAGATTAAAGGAATTGTACTTTACACATTCGACCTTTGGTCTTGACTGTCAATTTACTGAAAAATGCTAGGATGTGGTTAAGAAAACTCCAGTGTTAACTGTTTAATTCTAATTGGATAAAAGTCCACACAAAAAGCATCTATTTCTTATATTTACAAAAGGTTGCTTCTTCTTTGGCCTCTAACTTTGGAAGCTACATACTTGTAGGTAACTGTAATTTAATGATTTCATGAAACAGTCACTGATTTCTTTACTGGCCAATCCAATATTTCCTGCTAGGATTGGTTAGACTTGAGGTTAGAAATGAGAAACACCATGACTGGTAAGGGCTTCAGTTTGATATTGATACTGTGAACACAACCTTTTTATAGTGTTTGTAGTAGGTAATATTTTGACCCCTGCGAGTGTTGCGCGAGAAATTTCACAGAATTTATGAATTTTCAGCAGTGTTTAAGCGGTACCATACCTTCCCTATTCTGCTTGGTGCATATCCTCTATTTAGCCTGTGACACTATCTCAGGTTGCTGTCTCGAACTTTTATTTTCATCTTTATATCCTCTAGGTTCTAGGCAATTACTTTATTCCTCATAACCTGGAGAAGATTAGAGAACATATCTAAGAATAAAACTGCCAGAGAACCCTATGGATCAGCTCCTGGTTCCTAAATGATGTCTCAGCTAAATAAGTGTGGGAGGGTTAAATCTGGCGTGCTCAGTCCTCGCTGTCTGAGGAAACGTCCTCTATGGTGGCACGCTGCTGGTTGATGGGCCTCTGCAGGTACGGCTTGATATTTCGATAATAGCCACTAATAATAGTGAATGTCTCTGCTGACTCCTCACATCCTGGATACAAGCTGTTCAAACTCCTCCCCTCTGGTAGGCGTTACAGATCGCTGCTTGCCAAAACCACCTGACGCAGCGGCAGCTCTACGCTCCAGGCTGTCGCTCTGAGCGCCCGAAACTGTTGCAGTACAAGTACTGTGCAATGCATAGATGCTAAGCCCTTATCTGCTTCTTCAGGTAAAAATATGAGGAAATCAAGTGACATTCTTCCAAGACATTCTCCTCTGGAATTTCCTCGCACCACCTACAGTTAAGCCAGACATACAGGCCAAGTGCCAGTATTGAATAGTTCCTGTCAGTTTCCTCTTTGCATTGAGACTGAGGTACAACTTGAATCCCACTTCTGGCTTGTGTGTCAAAACACAACAAGCTTACAAAGCTAATTCTGACCCTGACATATTGTGTGCATCCTTCATGTCAACAAGCAGGGCCATCGTCTGAAACATGCATCTTAGTTTTCTTATACCTCTGGTGGCAGTTCACCTCATCAAGGCATCGAATGCCAACATGTTTGCACTGTATGTGCATTATTCAGGCCATGTGTGAGGATGGCAGTAGAATGACAATAACCCCATGCAGGTCTGTGCTCATCTTTTCTTATCCAATGTTATTTTATGCCATATTATGTGACCTACCCATAGTCCCTTCTTGTGTTTGCTTTCTCTGAAACTGCAGACATATATTTTCATGCATTAATTGTATGTTTATTGCGTTTCTTGTGCATATCATGCATAGATTGTTTTCTCCTCTTATCTTTCCATGTCCTGTGTCCAGCTGCGTTAGAAATTTTTATGCTCAGTAATTCTCCATATCATTGGGTCTTTATAGTAAAGGACAAAAGGTCACTGGACTCCACGACGGGGAGCTACAAAATCATTCACCTCTACCAGCAGAGCTGCACTGCAATGTTTCTTTATGACCACTGCCAAGGAATTTGAACAAGACAAGACACATGATCTGATGTCAAATTTTGTCAGATGTGCAACCAAGAAAATGTAACCTTTAACTGCTATTAAATAAATATTAATGTACACATTTTTATTTGCTTGCATATTCAAGCAACTCAATTTCAGGCTGACCCAAAACGCTGCCTGGATAGAAGCTCAATTTATCATCTTGAAAATATCACTTTTGAGGCATTCACTGTGTAAACTGAAAACTCAATTTTTTTGAAAAATTACTTTTCCTTTATTGTGTCACAAAGCGAATATGGTGACAAATTGATATTTTGCTGAAAATGCCGGGGGTTGACACCAACTTGAAGTGGCAAGTACATAAAGTTTGACCTTTTACAATTTAAGTAAGCCACTAGTTTGCTCGGAAACAGGTTTTACAATCAATTTTGCACAATATTCCAGCCAAATACAAGAAAACATCCAAAAACATTGAAAATGACGACCTTTTTGTGGTTAGCTATTTAACAATATTCAAATAATCATGACAGAAAATAAATAATGCCATTGAAAACAATGGATGAGTTCAAATTCTTTCATGTGGCACAACGACAAACAATGACGACGACAATTTCCATTAATCAATCTTATTTGAATAGGCATTCACATGCAGTGTTTCAGGGTTTAACAAGTTAGACAGACAATTCCTCAGTCAAATGCAGGAAAGACGAGGAGGTCTGAGAGAGTCCAATTGAAAAGAGAGAGATTGCCTCTCCGCCCAGCAGACGGCTGGGCATGTAATTGGGGCCACAGGTGAGAGGGCAGAACTACAACAACTGCTGCACCGGGAATGAGAGGGAGAGAGAAGGGAGGTAGAGGGGAATAGCATGTTCAAGATTTACGAATCTGGACCTTATAGTAACCCAGGAGTTGTATGAGTTGGCTACAGAGGTGAAAGGTCAGATCAAGCATGGTAGCCAGGGTAGAGGGTGAATGCAGTGCGAGCGGGGAACTACAGGTGGGCCATTTGTGTTGTTATGCTGGGGAGGGATTCTGAAATAAACAGAAGTAAAATGTTGTTAGTCGCACAATGGTGTTCACACATCTGATGTTCTCGTCAAGCGTGTGAAACACGCCATAGCTGAGTGGAATCTGCCTCTCAGTCACAGGAAGAAAGATTGATAAGTGAGGATACTTTGACAGCTTAGCTACGAGCCAATTATCGCTGTAATAACCTTTTACAAACCTACGGCTAGAAATACAAAAAGTCTGCTGAATTGTGAGGGAGCCCCTTTTTTTTTTTTAGATTCTAGCTACAGCGAAAATGAGGACTAAGTGAGTTTCTGCAGCCTATTACTGTTTTAATGGGTTATTTAGGTGGCACAGTCGACGTTTTACCCTCATCAGTCGTCATGCCTTTATTGGGTCAGTCTGTAAAATAAATAGCAGCTGAATGCTGAACGCGAACGGTTCGCATTTATCTCCAGAATGAAGATTGCTGCTGTCACTCTAAACACTATAGAGTTGAATGGACGAGATTCCGCAGATAAATTTGTGGACAAGCGTCTAGAATAGCCGCTGTTGGTGTCTCACAATGGAATAAAATTGCAATTTTATTACGGCATAATGAAATTTTTTCAATACTTCAACATATTTTACACATTTAATCGACTGTCTGAACTGTTTGAGCTTCATTTTCTGTGGATCTCTCACCTATAACTCTCAATCCTCAGAACTACTATCCAATCATTACTATTCTACTCGGCGCATCTCCATCTCCAGGAGAATATTTGAGAACACGATGGTATCAGCACGATGGTACCAGCTAAGCAACAAGAACCACTTTCTCTCTTCGATCATGGTTGAGTGAATATTATGGTTTTGATTCACTTGTGATGTCCAGCGCAGGCGTCTTAGCACCACATCTGAGTCGTTGGTCATTTTACTCTCATACAAGAAAAAAAGAAAAGGTGCAGAATATTGAATAATACATCCCCAATGGGTGTTCTTAAAACACTGAAAGATTCATGGGCATGGCTTCTAAATTATAAATCTATTGTGGGGATGACTGGGCATGGAGGAGCGGCGGTGCAGATGAAAAGGAGCGCCTTCTGAATAATGAATCCACGCGAGGGGGAGCCTGACACAGTGGGCACAGCCAGAGAGGATGTCGGGCGTGTTGCTCCAGGAGAGGCCAGATTCCAGCATGGCCGCCATGGATCAGCGCTATCGACGTCATACCTCACTTCACCGTGTTTGAATTATTGCTACAGAACACGTTTTCTTCTTTTTTTTTCCTGCTTAAGGTGACGGTAAATGTTAGAGTCAGAGCTCTGCCACTTCCGAGAGTCTCTGACCACTGACATGTTGGTGTAAGGAGACAAAGTATGTAGGTAAAAACAAGATGATGGACTGGTAACAGCAACTAATACAGTGAGGCAACTTCTACGTACAACCACATCTACAAACATTTATCTACCCACCTGTCTGTCGGTTTGTCCATGCCTCCCTACCTACCTCCCTACCCATCTGTGTTCGGACTTTTAGGTTCTTAACCGTCCGAAAAGGCTCGACAGAGAGCACATTCTGATACAACTCGTGCTTTGCTTTTGGTCTTCTATATTTGATTACAAACCGACCATTTGGGGCACAGGTCATAAATTGGAAATGATTAAACCAAATAAAACAAGTTACATGTGACAAACTCATGCAATGCAATTTTTCAAATGGCTTTTTTCTTACTTTTTAAAAAAATTTTATTTATCTTTTTTTACAACACAAACATTGGCCCTTCAACAAACATTAAATGCTTTCCGATGATCAACAGCAGGGAATAGCAGCAAACCCAGTGAACTGAATTGATTCAAGGATGCATTGATATTAATTAAGACAACTAACAACATAAACT
Organism: Carapus acus; assembly: GCA_900312935.1. Taxonomy (NCBI): domain Eukaryota; kingdom Metazoa; phylum Chordata; class Actinopteri; order Ophidiiformes; family Carapidae; genus Carapus; species Carapus acus. The sequence continues at coordinate 16,392 of OMPJ01021056.1, forward strand.
TTATGATAACCACAATTCATATCAACTCAATAAGTTCTACGTAACACTCAACATTCTTACACTATTCTTTCAAAACTGACTTAAAAAACTTTAAAAATGACTTACTTATGGACCATGTGCTTCTGCCTCCAGCTGATCCCTATTGCAACTGACAGCCACCATTCAACTACTGAGGTGTATGCAATTGGACAGGAAATCAGAGGCACCTTTCAAAATAAATGCATAGGTCGAACTTTCTTAAATTAACCAGAGTGGACTATTGAGGGAATAAAGAGCTACAAAATGGTTAACAATAAATCATCTTGACTGACTATCTATCTATCTATCTATCTATCTATCTATCTATCTATCTATCTATCTATCTATCTATCGATCTACTGCATTTACATTGAGTTGAGTGGGGAAAAATGTAAAGGAACAAGAATATTTGTTTGCAAACCGAGTTTGGGAATAAATTGGGTTCCTGGAGTGAGGTTCCACTGCATGTCTGTGATATGTACCTGTCAGCTATCAGTCTTTGTGCTCCTCAGAATTGTAGGCGTTTATGTTCAGGAAGCAGTTGTCAAGAAACATCAGGACTTTGTTGAGTACTTGATTGGATTCTGTTCTCCCATTTGAAAGAAACACTGAGACCACTGCACCTCTCACAAGGTTAATGCAAAAGCACAGCATCCCCTCATGATTGATGCAATACATTAAAAAAAAAAAAACGTAAACAGAACGAGTCAAAACAATATTTCACGGAGCACTGTGTGATTCACAGTTTGTTTCTGTCTTTCTGGACAGTAATTATGTTGTAAATATCTCCAAACGTGATCAAAATGAAGATGCCTGTCTTCGATTGCTGTGCGATGGCTGAGAGTAAATCAAAACGACACTTTTCCAGCTCATTTGCGCTGCACATGCACCGCAGGCTCAGCGACAGATCATCATTCAAGTCCCGTCAACTGCCAAATCCTGACTTTTCCCCTCAGCGCACCATTGAATACTACGTGTCCACGACACCCGAAATAACCGACAGACATCCGGCAAAAATGTATCGAGCATGTGGTCCGCAAGCCCGAGCTCAGACCCCTTTTGTTTGATTGTTGATGGAGCCTAAACCGCCTCGTGCTAGCCAGTAATTACTTCAGTAAGTCAACAAGCCAATCAGGCGGGGAGGCAATCAGACACCTGAGTCTGTGCTGAGTGAAGGTCACAGCGCAACAATGAGCTGATATCATGGAGGGAATCTGCTGGCATTGATTAACTGGCTCTCGGTCTGGACCCTCGGATTAGCGTCCCTGCCAAACGTCTTTATTTTTCCACGGCCAACCTGTCTTATCTCGGTGCCGACCTTGTCTTTGTCTAAATAAACACACTTGTTTGCCAGAGGGTCAGATCATACCCACAAAGAATCATTGACAAATCATCTCAGCGATGTCGGGAAGGAAATCAATGAATGAACAACATAAAAGAATACTTGTGATAACGTTTGCGGGCCCGGTCTGCATCTATTGGCGAAGGGACACCACAGCCTTTAGTGCCACCGAGGAGCTAAATCTTTCCCGTTTAGAGCGTAAATGTATCTAAGAAATAGATGATATAGAAATCCACACGCAACAACTCCACATTTATTGTAGTGAGGGATGTTTCGCAGTTATTCTTATACGAAGTCTGTAGTCCCATTTGTTTCCTCCTGTCTCTGTGGTGGGGTTTGAATGTGTGTGTGTGTGTGTGTTTGTCTGGGAAAACATCTTCAAAACAGCACAGTTGATGTTGTTCCTAAATCTTTGTGATCCAGAGAGAATTTCAGTGAGTCCACAACCTTCAACGCTTCTCCGTGCCCCTGAATTTAGATGGTAAAAGGCCCACTCAGAATTTCTTTTTATCCTGTTTATGCATTCATGAGCAGCACAGCAGCAGTCGTGGTTGCCTCATCGTTCCATAGGTTCCCTGTCACGCCTGCGTTTATTCCTCAGTGGCAGCGAGCGGCGCACCTGTTTGAAAGTTTTTGGACTCATTATGTTTGTGCTCTAATTCATTGGACATTCTGAATTAATCTATTGCCCATCTGTGGGTGATTACCATCATTATTCTGACCAGATTTGGCGATCACCAATTTTCCTCTTTGCTTTTTTTTGTCCTTTTGTGGTTTTGTATGCCATTTGCAGCCAGAGCAAGGCATGTGTTTGTGAAGCTCACACACGTGTGTTACGTGACACGCACGAGCCTGGTTGATGTCGGATGATTTATTCAGAGCAAGCAAGAGATTGTAAATTCGCCTCTGCTGCCTTACAGACGAGGTAAATACTGTAATTAGTTCAAAGGTTTGACAGCTCAAACTCTCCTGAGCGACTGCCAGTTATTCCAGTGAATGAATTAGAGAGCAGCAAGGCGCAGTGTGTGTGTGTTTGTGTGTGTGTGTGTAGGGGTGGGTTGAAGGGGGGCCAGGCAGGGAGATGCTTCCTCATCTAACAAGCTTCTCATAGACTCCACGGTCATACACAGGCGTAACGTAATGTACAGAAAGAACACCAAACCAGAAGCACAATTTTTTGGCATAGATAAATCCGTCCCCTCTCCAAGGTTGGATTGAGTTGGTAGAAAACTCCAAAATACCGGCTGCATCTCAGCACGCCACCTCTTCTCCTCGCTGTCATCCCCCCGGCCACTTTTTAATCAGGTCCTTTCATGGCCCCGCCACTAATTACATCTAACGCGGTGCTCTTCGTCATTTCTTTCTCTCTCCTACTTCCGTGGTTTTGCCTCCAGTCACCCGACTGTGGCGCTCTCCCAGAAACCACAGGTGTGTGTGTTTGTGTGTGTGGGCTTTGGCCAGATGGCGGTATTGTTGAGGCTGAGAGGAAGCAGCCAGCTAGCTGCTGACCCGCGGGTCAGGCTAAGTTCTCTTCAACGCAGCCAAAAGAAGAACTCACGCTTGGCACGTTGGTGCCAAGGTGAATGAATCTTTAAAGGACAAGCAAAGGCATCGCAGTCTGGGGAATCGGAATCTAGAGGCTGAATTTTTGCTTCTGACTCAACTGAAACTGATCTCTCCATGTTTGTGTTCTATTTTTCAGTCCCACAATCCCTTTGTCTGTATGTAGGCCTACCTCCATTAAAATTGTGTTACTTTTCTTTTCCAAACTCAATTCTTAATACTATGTTCCAAAGGCTGAAACCTTATTCAAAAGAGAGTTAAAACCAATGCCATAGGAAATTCTTTCTTTGCTACAGTTTGGTATTTTAGCACATATCTATCTGGTACTTTGGTATGCTTTTGTCGACAAACAAATCAACGAATCTCTCACAAAATACAACAGTTTCATTGGTTCGAGTAAGTGCAGAGGCCCGCCAGGCACATTGAGGTTGTATCTCGCTCATTCTGACCCAAATATGGAATTCAGGTAAAGAAAGAATTTTTGAAACCAGGTGGAACCTTGTCTGTTCCAACAGCTGTGGACAGTTAACACAGAGGGACAACAGGCACCTTGACACTTGGAGACCCGCATTCTCAAGAATGCCCCGTAAAACAGAGGCCAAAAGATCTATAAATGCTTGCATGACTTATGGCTCAAAAGTTCCCGGTCAGTGCATAAAGCTGTTACGGTGCTATCAAAGTTTCACCTGTCAACTTTTCCAAAGCCCACAAAGACAAACTGACAGACGGGGGGACAAACAGGGCTGGAAAACAATCCCATCCCAGCGCTCGCTGGACGTCTAATACCCTCTCTGATACACATCTTGGTGCCCTGCCCGGAGCAACTGGTGCCAAATAGTGACATATTGATGTTCCTATTTGATTACACGGTAGCTGAACTACTGCAGAGCCACAGTGACTCTCAAAGGGGCTGCGTGACCGCTGTGAGAACACCACCAGAAATATGCAAATATGCATCCCTCGGCTGGATGGTGCAGGCCTCTGCTTTTCAGGTGATGGATGTGTGGAACCAGGTGGCTCTTCCCGTTGTTCCTCTAACAGAGGGAGGATGAGCTGTGCCGTGATGAGCAGCGTCAGCTGTTCTCTGAGCATGACAGGGAGTTATTGCCCCGAGTTGGTTGGCAGAGGACATATTTTTTTCTTTCCTACTGCTTGTGGTGTGTATATGTCCGGTTTCTCCAAATCCATTTTTAATGTCCTGGTGCCCCAGACCAAATCATTTCATGGAGCACAGATGAAAAAATACAAAACTGCACTTACTGTATCTCTCTGTTTAGTTCTTCATACATATTTATATGAATTTATAAGAATTATTCATTGAATCGTCATTTATCCATCTATTAATGTATTCAAGCCTAATGATGTGTTACACTGTGTTTTTGTTTTTCGTTTCTATTTGGTGATAGCAATGTTTTCTATTTCTAAATATATATCTATATTCATTAAAGTTACATTTGACTGATTTCCACATTGAATATGTGTAAAAACAATCAGACTTGTTAATTCCTAAATAGCTTTTTCCTGATCTTGATGTTTGTGTCACTCTGAATGTCCACATCAACACTGTTTTTCATTGCTTGTCCATGAACAATGTCCACCTCTGCGTCCACATTGTGGACCCAACAGTCCACAGCACCACCACCACACTGTGGCCCATCCATCACTTTCTCTCTCCCACTTTTTTGTCTTTCTTCTTCAACGTAGGTGTGTATACTGTAAGCTGTGGGCTGGAGTTTCCGTCTCTGAGTTCTTGGGTGGGACACGCGCCTGGCATGCTTGGCTCCAGTTTGGACGACAGGTGGAGGCTCTCCTTCTTTTTCCCATCCCTCCTTCTTTCCTTGTGAGTTGCACTTACTGTAATAATCCCTCACACCTCTTCTGCCCACCACAGATGGGAAAGGAAAAAAAAAATCCATGGAGCTACCCCCCACCTCACAATCCCACCCATAGATGTACTCGCATTATGTTGCTCAATAAACTGGGTCTCTAGTTTCCGAAGTGAGACTTTTTGGCACATTCCAGCTTTTCCTATCTTGTTCCTTATTCCACAGCTCCTCAAAGACTCTGTTAGCTGATTATCGTCAGCGTTTGCAGTCCCCTTGATGTAGGTGGGTGATTCTATGGGGAGTTTAGTCCAAATATTAATTGGCTCCCTGTTTTCTGAAATCTGGTGGTGCCGTGTGATGTCAACAGTAACAAGCACCGACAGAGCCAATCTAATGACATCTAATCTAATGACAGAGCCGAGACGAGAAGCAGAGACATGTCCTTTGTAGTGAGTCTCAAAGCTTTGACTTCTCTTTCACCTCCGGAAACTTCAAAAATTGCAGAATAAGTGTAGTACAACAGCATCAGACAAACTTCTGATGACACTTTGTGGCAGTTTGTCTCACTTTCTTTTTATGGTTTTCCCTGCATTTATTCGTTGCTGAGATAACTAGAACAGTATTGTGCTCATTTGAATGTCAATTAACGTGAGCCATTAAAATGGCAATCTAAATACTGACTTAAAGAGCCCAGATAGATAGTCAGTAGAGGTCCAGGATTCAAGTCCCTGTTCAGGTCACAATTTCCTTTAATTTACTGGATCGCAAGATGAAGGGATCAATAAACCTACAGTACCTACCCACCTAGAATATATGTAATAATAATAACGGTTGTGTTGATGTTTGATAATTGTGAGATTTCATTTTATGTGAAATAGTTGCTGGAGTCAACATGTAATTCATATATCAAATAGAAAAATATTAGAAAGCTGGAGAAGAAAAGTGAAAAGCCAAAACTGTCAGATATACTTTACAGCTCTTTGAAATACTTTTTAGAGTGGCCAATTGGGACACCTCATTGTTTTCCTGCCCACAGCTGACAAAATGCTGTGTAAACACCACGGAGGAACTTTGCATTGCATTGCAAATGAACAGCCACGAAATGTTTGAAATACTCCAGATTAAGGCTCCATCTGTCCTTGTTGTTCTGAACAGCGCCGCTTGTGGTGCATTCATCAATTAGAATGCTGAGTCAGCTGGCTGTTGCAGACTGGAGACAGATGAGTTCTCGGAATAGGGAGATGCAAGAAAACGCCATCAGTCAAACACATCACATGTACTGTAAGTACACAGAGTAAACCTCAATATGCCCCCATAACTCTCAGAAACTCACTTTACTAATGGGGCAAGTTATGTAAGCGTGTGGGGCCTCAGTGCCAGAAGAACACACTCCCCCTGCCTATGTTTATCCATAAATATACATATGGGACACAACACACATGAAAGGCGCAGCTACAGTGTTTAGCCTGGAATGGTTCGAAATACTTCAAATATCCTGATATAAATATCTGTAGAAAATTGCTCCTAATGGGAAATCCTGCAAGCAGAGCAACATGATGTGGGGTCAATAAAATAAAGAGAAAGTGTCCTGTAAAGGGAGAAAGAGCAAAAAAAAAAAAAAAAAAAAAAAAAAAACGCCTCTTCCTGCCCATGCCCGCGTTTTCAGCCTCCGGATCGATATCTGAACCTGGGTTGCGTTGCACTTGTTGATTATACATCATGGGATATACATGGGTGGAAAATGTCACGGGCTGACTGGTGATTTCCCGCAAGGTTACGGGGGTGAAAGAAGAGATGTTCCCGCAGGCTGAGCTCCATCTGCAATATGTCGGCAAAGGAAATCCGGCCCGGCCTCTCTGAGATGCAGGTCTGCTGGACTATTTTTCACACGCTTTCTATGGTATCTTCACCTAAACCTCTGATTTGACTTGAGGAGTTGATTTGTATTCAACTGTTGCGACACTGCACATTACATGTAACTAGATTTTTAAAACAGTCGAGAAGTTGTCTGTATTTGATGATGACAAACAAAGAATAGGGTTGGGGTTAGGGTTAGAGTTACGGAGGACAAGAGAGTATTTGTGTCCCAGGACACTGGACATTCTAGTCTGACTCCAAAACCCTCAAACTGTATCTCTCTCCCTCTCTCACTGACTTACTTGGTTGCTCCTGAGCCAAAGTGTGAACTCATTTCCACAGGACATCCTAAGTGTCAATGAGCACTGTCAATTTATTATTAGCACTGCAACGTCTTTTCTCCCTCTTAAGCTTTGCTTTTATCATACCGGCCTCCAGTGACAGAGGCTTTTCACTCTCTCATTAACAATATAGGTGATATGGCGTGGCCGTGCTATTAACACAGTTATGCGTGTGCGCTCGCTGGCACACACACACGGACATCCCTCTTACTTTTCTCACAGCAGAGCGCGATGAAACTTGTCTGGGCTCAGATCAGCCCGGGGCGCCAAAGTGAACACCCAATTGCTGCGTCGGCATGTTTTTAATATAAATAAAGATGAGAGAGAGAGAGGCGACGAGATGAATTCTAAGGAGCCTGCTTCACTTCTGCGCCGGCGTCTGGTGAGCTGCAGCACGCTGATGAGCTCTGCGTCGGCCGTCTCTCTACCCTTATTTCTCTTTTTTCGAACGCGCCGCCGTGTCAGGTGTGAACATGCTCCCGGAACACTCCAAAGGAATCCCCATCACTCTGCCCTCACCCCAGACTGACAGGCACCCTCCACCGACTCTTTTATCTGCATATCAGGCGTAGTTTTCCCTCACGCCTCTTGGCGCATTTCTATCAGATCCAGATCCAAAGACCAAACATCTTCCTATCTCCAAAGTGTTATTTTGCTCCGCCCTCTCGTGCGCCCTAAAGTGAGCCCGCCTGGTGTCTCATATTCCATTTCACCCTTCATATGTTGCCGCAATGTCCTCTCAGACATCCTTTGCCCTGGTTTGTAGCCGTGACATGCTCGCCCCCTCCCCTCCAGCCGCCTCGGAGCAGAAGTGTACGGCTCTTAAAATGAACTGCAGGATCCTTTATTGCGCGTGTGGGCATAGAATATCAATAAGAAAGCAACTGTCCTGCCGTCCTCACGTCTGATTAACCTCTGTCGGGGGTGCACTTACTGTCACGGTCAAGTGGTGTGATGTTCTTAATGAGCTTTAGGATGAGCTGGTGTCAACTTCTATCAAGAGAGAGAAGACAGAGGAACAGAGGAGGGGAAAGAGAGAGAGGACGATCTAATCGATTGGCGGCTTTTTGTAAACTTTGGAATAATTGACCCACGACTTCTCATATTTGACATTGTTCTCGAGTTTGACATCTTTAACGGGGGAAGAAAGCCAATTAACGGAGAGTAAAGGATGTGATGAGGGCAGATGAGAGGAGACACTGGCGTGCTGAAGGAAAAGTCCCCATTGAATCGTCTGAGGCGTGCGTGTCAGCCGCTTCGTCCTCGGCCTTCTCAGCAGTGCGTGTGATGAGCATGCAGACGAGGAAGGCAGCGTCTCAGTGAGAGAGCAAAGAGTTTGTCAGGGTGGGGCGGGGGCTGCGTCCCAAGACGGAGAAGGTAGAGGGACGATCAATAACCCCTGTTCCTCGGTGAGGTGCTCCGCCTCAGAACATAAACAAAACAAAAAAACAATTGTCTATGAAATACAAATGCCGCAGCTGAACCGCAGCATTTGTAAATTTCTTTTTTTTTTTTGTCTTCATGAACTGCTAGATATCCGATTGTGAACATACTTTTTGGGTACATGTGTCATAAATTTCAGCCTGCATGAAAAAGGGGAATACTGAGGTACAAGTCTTATTTCCCATGAAAAAGAGAGGGGAAGTAGGTCATGTTTATGCGAACTAGTCTCGAAACTGAGAAAGTTAGCTTGTTAGCTAGATAAATACATGGCTAGCTGACTAGCTAGGAATTCTAAAACTACCAAGAGATGGTAAGAGATGTATAATATTAAAAAATTAGGAGAGAGGAGAGTTTAAGACAAAGATATAACCCTCCATTTATCAGTACAATCCAGTTACGATAGTCACCACAGTACAATAGATGTACATATCTAAAATAAATTGTGAATAACCTTATATTGAAGGAATAAATAGTCCTGTTTTGCATTGTGTTTAGCACAATATTGTTCCATCCCATCATCCTCTGTTGCCTCCACCCCAAACTCCCACCCCAGATGAGCAGTGGAACAGTTTGATTGCAAGCAGGACAAACAACTTTTTAAATCTGTTGGTCCTTCACCTGAGAAGGAGCAGCCGATCGCTTAACAGGCTCCTCTGATTGATGCAGATGTTGACGGATCATGGCCTTCTCAGAAAGCACAGTAAACTCTGTCCATTCCCGTACACATGGTCTGTCTTGAAGATCCAATCCAGTTTGCCAGTCATAGTATAAAGTATTTGTAGGATTGTACAAACTCTCACCTGGACTCCCTCGAATGGAACTGGTCGCGGCTTTTGTCTGGACTTCCCAAAGTCCGTTGATCTACTGTGCAGGAAATTTGAAGCTCCTGCAGCTCAAAAAACAGAACAGAAACAAAGGTATGATAGAAACAAAGGAAGGAGACAGAAAAGTTCCAAGACATTTCCCTTAATGTGTGTCCCACATGTTGGGATGCTCATCTGTGAATCTGAGTGGTTAAGTTTGAATAGTCAGTTTGACACAAAATCACCCTAAATTCCCACTCAGCATGACTTAATATTCCCACAAACAAATATGTGGAATTTGACCGGTATCAGTGGGATTTAAAACATGCTTAATTTCAGTCAGTAGCCTGTGTGCATTTAGGGTTCAAACTCAATTTAAATCTAAATTACATCCGTGTCTGCCATATTCACGACTGCCCCCACACACTTTTCCTTGGGCCACTGGCTGAATGACTCTTGCACAGTCAGTGGTCACAGAGGGCAAAGACAAGTTTACTCGAAAAAAAATCATTATTTGAGAAATCGACGTCATTTTTGTGTCAGCTGAGTGTTCGAGGCCGAGCTAATGAGACGAGACCATCAAACTAAAAGAACTACCAACAACAATGTCAATTCCTCTCGGATTAATAGAAGAGCTTTTATTTGAAGCATTGCAAAGTACATTTCATGGTTGTCAACTAATTTTCTCCCGCTCAGCTCCCGTCGCCCCCTTCTGTCTTTTCATCGCCTCGTCTGATGAAAAGCTTCTTCAGATCTTCAAGTTCTATAACATCTTCACACTGTGGAAGAGGCCGGCCACGTTCCGGGTGTCCCCATAGGCGAAACCCGGGCGAGGGGGGCGAGCACACGCGGGGCGGGAGTTCTCGCCTTAGGCTTGTTTGCATTTCTCCCATATTATGGCTGTAAATTTCTCACCCCCCCAAAAAAATAAACTAAGAACAAAGTTAGAGGAGCACTTCTTTAAGTTCATGGCGGAAAGGATACAGTATGAGGAACAGTTCACTTCTTACCCTCGGCAACAAGTTCAAAGAGGAACGCTCGAGATGGCGCTGGGACTTATTAACGCATTTCACAGTGGAAGGAAAAGTAACTTTGGATCGAATATTGCATGTTTAATGGAAGCAGTCAGTGTCGATATTGCTGCGCAGGCTTTCTGTCAGTAGCTGGTTGGAGAAACGGGAGGTCAGAATTAAAGGGATGTTTGTCGTCTTCTGTCGTCTGACTAACTTGCAGTGTGTGTCAGGTGTGTGATGCGCGTCGCACGTGTTCATTTACAGCCCCCACCATCTAAATCTGCAAGTAGAAATGAGTTTGATTTAATCTTCAGCAACGCATTGCAAATGGATTCTCAAAGAAACAGGTGGGATATGAGTCTGGGCTGATGTTTCACCTCACACAACACATTTAACAGATGTTATTATTTCGTAAGTAGACTGAAATCAGGTCCGACGGTTCTGCCGAGTCAGCCTGGCCAGGTTCAGAAAGCTGCGGCTGGAAGGCTGTGGTTGTTTTGTGCAGCTTCGCCGCTTTTCCCCAGCAGGGCCAGCGATTCCAGAGAGTGCGCGTTCTCTTTGTCGATGCATAATCCCCCAGCCGGTGGCGGAAAGGCCTCCACTCCTCCTCCTCCTCCCCCTTCCCCATCAGCTCCTGCCTCCTGCCATTCCCCCGTGGCTGCGGCAGCTGCAGCTGCAGCACATTCCTCCTTAAACAGTCGGTCATGCTCCATCTTCAGCTCCTGGTAGGAGCGGGAGAACATGTGGAAGATGGAGGTAGCTGGGAAGGCCATGATGAGAATCCCGCTCAGAATGCTGCTAAGAGCCACCACCTGTCCCGGGATGGACCTGGGTACCATGTCGCCGTAGCCGACTGTCGTCATGGAGATGATGGCCCACCAGTAGGACGCAGGGATGCTGCTGAAGTCATGAGTGCCCGTGAGCTCGCTCTCCGCCAAGTGGACCAGCGGGGAGAAGAGTGTGACGGCCACGCAGAGGAAGAGGAGGAGGAGGCCGAACTCGCGGGTGCTGCGCCTCACCGTCAGCCCCAGAGTCTGCAGGCCCAGAGAGTGACGCGCCAGTCGCATCACGTAGAGAATCCGCAGGGCTCGCAAAATCCTCAGCACCAGGCCAAGCTTGTCTAGGTAGCCTTTGCCCCCGCCGGGCCTCTCGTGCTCGGTGGACGGGTCCTCCTCCGTCACCACCAGGGAGACGTAGTAGGGCAGGATGGCCATGGCGTCGATGATGTTGAGAGGACCGCGGAGGAACATCAGCTTGCTGGGTGCCTGGATGAACCTCAGCAGAAACTCCAGGGAGAACCAGGCCACGCACACCGTCTCAATGACGAACATGTGGTAGCACTTGGAAGAACACTCACCCTGGGACACACAGAGAGAGAGAAAGAGAGGGAGAGTTAAGGAGAGTGGGAAGCAGAGGCGCAGAGGGTGTGACGCTGAGAAAGAGGGGTGATAGCACGTGAGAAGGGAAGATGAGAGAAATGCAGAGGTGGGGTAGTCAGCTTTGGTGGTCATTAATATCGCGAGGCGCCGCTACACTGATAAATAAGGAGAGAGGGACTCGCCGTCCATTGTCTCATTAGGACGCAGTGACAAGGCTCTGACCCGTAGAGAGGCGGGACACGCGGAGGCAAAAATGGAAAATAATCGTCTGCTGACTCGTCTTTTTCTAACCTCAGGGAGGGAGGAAACGGTTAAAATGTGAGAGCTCCCTCTCTGCTGTCCCACACCTCGCTCTCACCTTCTCTATCACCTTCTACTCTGCCTCAGCCTCCCCGCTTCAGAAAATCCCTCGAAAGTCGTCAGCGTAAATTATTTAGAAAGATCAGGGGAAGTGAGATGAAATTACACAATCTAGCCTGTAGCTGACGCTGCACTTTTTCTTTTCACCACACAGGTGGGCTTTAAAGTCGCATTTGCTCATTCAGTGGAGGATCAGACTTGATCGGGGAGAGATTATTAGGCCACCACAGAAGCCTGCTTGGAGAAGCTCAAAGGAGCCTGTTTGTCTGACCGCTGGAGTCAGAATGAACATCCAAATAGGCAATGGCGTCTCATCGCTAAACCACAATTATTTGTGTGTGTGTGTGTGTGTGTCTGTGTGTCACCCATATCTGGCCCTGTGTGGAGACATTTGCCCTATAAAACACATTTGGTCCAAAAATTGGACACAATAATAATGATAATAATAATAGTAATAATAATAATAATAATAATAAAATTATAATAATAATAATAATAATTATTATAATAATTATAATAATAATAACAATAATAACAATAACAACAATAATAATAATAATAATAATAATAATAATTATTATTATTATTATTATTATATTATATATT
>OMPJ01021057.1:0-20873 GCA_900312935.1 Carapus acus
TCTTTCATCTCGGCTTCAATATCCTGTTTCATTTCTGTTGCGAGCTGAAAGACAACTGCACTTCTGCAGGTATGAGCGTGAGAGGGGACAGTTTACGGATGCCAAAGTGGATCTGTCACTAGCGAGATGAGAGGGAAATATGAAGACTTCCTAAGTGGAACACGTTTTGTGTGAGGCATCAATACGAGCGAGAGCAGAGATATTTGATAACAAAGGAAACAGTCTTATCTGGAGATGATACAGTCCTCGGGGCTTCTGTTTATAGCAAGCTACACAATTGTTTCAAAAGTGAGTGGGATTGGGAGAGTAAAATTGATGACGAGGATAATGGCCAGGGCTGAAAATGAGTTATGCGAGGGAGAAAGTAGGGTGCGAGATTGCAGGACAAGGGAATAGACTTTTTCACAGAGTAAGCAAAGGAGATTAATTGGCCTGTTCCCATCAACCCCCACCCAGCGCCTTTGTCCTCCCACCCTCAGTCGAAAGTGATTGAATGGCAACAGCTGAGAAGGTGAGGGAAGAGACACCTGCGAGGCGAGCGGTGAGGGATGAGGAAGTGAGGAGGAGATGACGGCTGATCTACATAACATAACGTAACATCGCATAACCAGGCAGCCCTTTCCCGGGGCTCCTTTTGTGATCTGAAAGCAAACGCATTTGATCATTTCCTCCCATATTACTTTTCAAGACAGCCCTCGTGGAAAAAATATGTGGTAGCGACGCTATAAAAGCCATGCGCTGCCATGCTTCAGGGATGTGGAATACACTGGGGAGCGTTATCCACCAGATAGGATAAAGATTCTATGTTAAGAGGGAGGAAGCAAAGAAAGCATGAAGCCATTTAGGAGGAGAGGGTGGAGGGGGGCATGTAAAATAAAATGTTTGCTTTTCCTTACCTGAGCCTCCAAACTGACTGCTGGCAAGAGTTGTTGGCTGGTTCTTCCCATTTGAAACTGGGGGCGCAAACATCTGAAATGAAAGCATCGAGAGGATAAACAAACCACAGCATTTCCACCCGCAGCTCGGAAAAGGTGATGAGGTGCCACTTAAAACGACCCAGTGACGGTCCAGCCAATGGCTAGCATGGGTGTGAAGCAATCCAGGCATTCCTGCTTCGACTGGGTGAATACGGAAGCAATAATAATAACAAGGTGACGCACAACCACAGTGTGGCGAAGCAAAGGCTGATTGATGCACTGGAATCCGCCAAACCCTCTGACTGAGCTATTAATGGAATCTCGGGGATTCATTCAGCATTTCATCCTACGTGACAGCGCTTCCACACTTCAAAATAAAGGCCGTGAAATGTCATTCTATGAAGTGTTGAACTATCTGTGGTGGAGGATGCACACTGGTCAAACTCAAGCAATTGTTGGAGACCTTACCGCGCTAAAATCCAGCAAGTCGCTGAGCTCCTTGTCTGTTCCCACTGCAGCCATTCTCTGCTGCTGTTCACTTGGCCCTTTCAGTCTCCGCAATTACTACAGGCAGAAGTAAGGACAACATTAATATATTTTGCCCATTTTTAAAAGATGACTGACTCTACTGGTTCAGCAGAATGTTAAATTCAAAATCAAAATGCACTACGTTTAACAAATGTTTTCAACTCTGGGAAATCTGGGGGCTCTCGCAGGCAAGATTCTGTCTATTGAGGAGGCGGAGCCTGACAAGCAATTCTTGCTAATGTGGACGTGACAGTCGAAGCGCTGCTCGTACACCTAGTCTGAACAGTCAAGACCATGTTCAGGTAGTTGACAATTCATACAAACTCCAGTGGAAATCCAGAGATTGCTTCATTGCAGAGATATGGGGTGTGTGGAGGGAGGTGACGACGAAAGAGAAACTATCAAAATTTCTTGACAAAACAATGAAGTTTGGCCACGTTGTCATTCCATCAGTCTCACACTCTCAAATAATCTCTCTACCAAGACCGAGACTTGAAATGAGTCCGATATACACAAAACACGAAACAACAGTCCCGTGGCACAACAGTGCCTGAGAACATCTGGGCTGCGACCAAATCGTGAATAATGGTAAATAATCCAGTCTGTCGCGTGACTTTCCCTGCCAGGCCACATCTGACATAGGTGACCACGGACATGCCACAGGTCTCATTCCACCCGTGTGCAGCCACTATCTGGCCTCAGCCCCATCGCTCGACCTCAAAAACCCAAGCGGCCTTGCGGGCTTCTTTTCAAAGAAACTAAAGCAAATGTCACACCCTCAAATAGGTCATGTTAAAGCACAACAGTGAAGGTGTGAAGCATCGCGAAGTGCGAAGCTTTTTTTAATTTCGACGAACGGCCACAGAGGAACCATCTAAGAGCAACATACACTAGCCCAGCAGTTCATACTGGCTTGTTCAGGCTGTAATGTCTTTTCTGGGCCACTAAAAAGGGCTGGTTCCAACCCAAAGCCTCTTCAAAGGCCTAAGGTTGTAGGTCTGTCGTGCAGATATACAGTTTCAGTGTTGGTGAGGGTCCATTTGTGACCACTGTTCCTTTGCACTGATGCTTTTTCCTGCGTCTGACATATGTTGTTATGATTTTGCAGACTTTTCCCCTTGTGATGTGAAATATTTTTTGCAGCGTTTGCGAATGATGTACCAGCAGTATCGCAGTAAGTCTCTCTTTGTCCAGCTGCGAAGCGCCTCCCTAGCTTTGAAAAACTCACTTGGTAACTGACAGGCTCGTGTTGGAGCAGAAACATACTGCACATCAGTAATCAACTTATCATGGGTCACACAAAAAGCTTTATTCATAATTGGGTTTAGCCATAATTGCATATACATGTAGGACATTGGAGGACAACAAAGGCCAACAACAGGGATCTAGAGTAAACTCGTCGCCAAACCTGGCTGAGCATCAAATATACATACTTTCCTTTAGAAGACAATACACTACAGCCTCCAGCAAAAGCTTTATTCCGCGTTTATACGAGGCTCAACAATGGCGCAACATTTGTAACCACGCTGATGTATGAACTTAACCATGACTGTATCTGTGGCCTGATATTATCGGGGCACTTCAGTCTTATCTCAAACACGGCACGTCGCTATCAGTAAATATCTCAGCAGACAGAGAGTAAAAGAGATTGCAGCAGAAAAATGCAGTCATTCCCGCCAATTTGTAATATGCGTATAATTAAAGGATAGCATCAGATCATTCAAACACACACACACACACGTATATACTGTATATCTATGTGTGTGTGTGTGTGTGTACACACACACAATCACACATATACACATATACATAAAAATGTAATGATATATACTGTATATACACACACATACAGACACACACACATATGTATGTGTATACATACACACATATATGTAATAACACACGCACTCACGCACGCACACACACACACACACACACAAAGACAGGGACTATTTGTAACAATTTCATTTAAGATTTTACTATTCACCATTATAACTGCCTTGCATTTTCTCACACTCAATTGATAATGTGGACTGAATAAATGTCCCTCCCCTCTTGCCACAAGTCTCACAATCAAACGTGCGTTATCACGTCAAAAATACATAAGCTACCTGGGGGGTTGTGGATAACATAGTCTAAGTGGTTTTGTTTTACAATATAAAATATTGCCATGCCAGGGAAGCCACTGACACAATAATTTCAGTAGCCATGAAATCTCTGCAAGTGTGCTTGTTTTGTCCTTCGTCAGGCTGTGCTCAGTTTCAATGGTGTGTTGCCGTCAAAAGGACAGAAAAGTAACATTGTGTTATCCATTTTCTACTCATTATTCTCAATCACAATATGATGTGCACTGCAATCTCAAAGCTGCCAGTTGCATACACATGCTTCAATTTTCAGGGGAAATTTAATTCCTCTGCTGTGAAAACAGGAAAATAAATGTATCTTCCATTGACACCACCCCAAAATAAAACCGGAGCCCTCACAGATTCTGTGCCTTCACTGTGCCTTTAACTACTTTTACGAGTGGTTGTGCGGTATAACAATTTCAAATACTTTGTCTAGACTTTGTCTACAACTCAGTCAAATCCAGACAAAACAAGTTCGTCAAATTAAGACAAACAAGAAATCGTTACACAAAGAGGAAAGGAGAGGCGGCAATGGCCATATTAGGGCGGAATGAGAGGAAATCAGAACCGTCGAGAATTGAGGCAAAAGCTCTCAACGTCGACAGTGAATTATGTGGCAGTTAGTGTGACTGGGCCGAGGTCAAAATGGGGGAGCAGAGCTTAGCCCCTCCTAACAAATGGAAGTCCTCTAGACACCCCCTCCCAGTCCTGCCCATTAAAAAGCTCAAGTTTGGAGGCAGAAATATCTCCACCAGGCCTGGATTCCACCTTCGACTTTCATCGATTTTCGGTGTGGGCGGACGAATTAGACGGACCAAAGCCAAAACTAAAATAATAAAATTAAAACCTGTTGCCTGCCGTCACGTCGACAAGCCAGCCACTTCACTGATGAACACAAAGACTCGGCCAAGCAAACTTTCCGGCGCGGGGGTGGTGGTGGGGGGTAAAAACGGCAGAAATAAGCAAGACAAGTCCCTTTTGACGAGGCACAGCGGCAAACGTGCAATAATAAGTTCTCCCGGGCGGCAGAGGCATCGGCCGCGGCTGCTTTTCTGCTGCTCGGGCGCTTGTTTGTAGATATGACGGCGGTTAAAAAATAAAATAAATAAATATATATATAAAAAACACGGATATATAATTTTAGTCAAATCAGTGCAAAATATACATCCGTGGCGACTTCAGACAATAATCCGCGCGTTACGTCCACATAACCGACGAATTACGACTTGATAACAGGTGTAAGAGCCGAGCTGGGTCTTTTCCTAACGCAAATATAAAACAAATCACCGCTATGGGGATTTTACTCGGACTGCTTAGTGACAGCGTAGAGGGGAAATCCGACTAAAAGAGAGATATAGACGTTAAATTCCCGGGGGTGACGCGCCTATGTCGGCAATGTAATGCGCTAATGTGCTGTAACGCCACAATCCATTGAACAAAGAACTCAGCAAACAGTCGCCGAAGAGGACGGCAAAGCCCGGCCCGGCCAGGCCCGCACCGCCGCCGTAACCGAGCCCGCTTCTCCCGGCTCAAGCGCCCAACTCAAGTTGAACGATGCCACGGAGAAAAAAAACTCGATTGCTACTCCGGTAACAAGGCGTGAGAAGTGCTCAGTTTGAAGCCCGTCAGCAAGAGAAGAAAGTATACTGATCGCCGTGATTACCTGGATGGAGTAATGAGACATCCGAGCAGGGAAATAAAGGGCTGTAGCGGAGAGAAAAACAAAGTTGGGGATCGGATCCTTCTTCCCCCCGTGGTCCGGACTCAGGGCTCGGCGGAGAAGATGAGAAAAGACAATATGAAGCGCTCCTCCACCGCTTTCGCCTCGACGGTCTGTTCGTCACCAAAGTGAAAGGACGAATTTCGAAGCGACCATTACTCTCGTCTTACTCCGTTTTCTTAAATGTTATTGAATTTCTGACCATTTCATTTTCCTAGTAGACATTTTAACAGCCTCCACATTGTCGAGTCCGACGGCGTATCCCTCCGCCGCACAGCCTACGGGAGGAGATGGACGCTGAAACATCAGCGGTGTCCAATTTCAAACGCATGGAGAAAGCACAGAAAGCGGATCTGTCAGTTATGGAAATAAAGTAACGATGTCTTCGCTCGCCGCAAAATGACATCGGCCGGCGGTCATAAGCCAAATGGAAGCGACGTGGGTGTCAAATCGCTTGGATCTATGTTGCGCGGCGGAGGGAGACAACGGAAAGATCGGAGAGCAGAGAGAGCCGCACGAGATGGAATGATAATATCGGAGGGGAGGGGGGGACCAATGGGAGAGGGCGAACATTTGATTGGCAGGCGGGACGCCCAAATATTTCTCCATCATCATCATCACCATCATCATCATCAGCGCCTCCGCGGATTTCTCATGTTTTAATTTTGCTCTAAAGTAATTCTTTAAGCAACAAAAACGGCGGGTGGGGGCCATGTGTGTTCGTGTGTCTGCTCGCCTGTTTGTGCCAGCGAGTGAGTGAGTGAGTGACCATGCTTGTGAGGGAGACATGTGTTTAGTTTCACCATAACACGTGTTCCAACGGGCCATATTTTAAAGTCAAAAGAGATTAAAGTGTGCGATGAACTTAGTGTGGTTACCTGCATCTCTGACAAATATTTACATAAGTAATCTCAGCAGACAAATTACACCGCTGTGTTATTCAGATTTGGGCTGTAAATCTCTGAGTGTGTGAGTGTACGAGAGAGTAGGGGAGACAAGTTCTTTGGTTGCATTGCTTGCTGCAAAGTATCAATTTTAATCACATTTCAATACCAAATTTATTTTGAAGAGCTGCCATCGAATGTATGGAAAAACCTCTGGCCTAACTAGCATTGTGATTTTTGTGTGTGTGAATGTGTGTGTGTGTGTGTGTGTGTGTGTGTGTGTGTGTAGGTTCTAAGAATGTGTAACTCTGAAGTCTTGGAAGTCTTATTCACTACATTTTCCTGCAATTTAATAACATTTCACTAAAGTGGTTTTGCTGCTGCCTCTCATGAGCTGGTGGTTGTATAAACAAGGCTGCAGCTAGCAATGGTGTTTGTTTTGCGACTTTCTAGAGAAAACCTCAACTGGTTTAAGGGGAAATAACCTCACTAACATCTGCGCCGGCCTTTACGAGAAAAGCCAGCCATCCACTTTGTGGTTCAAAGCCTTGCGGAGCGCACACTGCACTCACTCAAGCATACACCTGTATATCATTAATACTGTGCCTGCAGCCAGTCCACCATGTTGTCGGTTGTTGTAAATAAATGTGCAAAAATGCACCATGGGATATTTCCCTCAGAGGGGAGACATGCTGTATGCATTTCGCTCAGCTCTGTGAGCGAGGCCGTGAAAGCGCAACACTCCGGCGGAGGGCCTCAGCTCCTCTTTTCAGCAAGGAACTCGGAGAGAGCACGAGCAGATCGGCCTCATTACGACAAAACCGATCTCACGTCACAAGTTCCCTGTCAAACCTCCGCCCCCCACCACCCCCACATCTAACCCCCGACACCTGGTGAACAACGGCGCCTTGGCGGCGATGCTATCGCCATGCTAGGACAAACTTCAAAGAATGTTTAGGTCGTGGTTGGTACAGAAAGTAGGACAAACTGAGGCAAAACGACACCAAGGTGCACGGTAAAGCGCAAGGCACTAAAAATCTATTTTTAGAGAGGGACTCCATTTTCCTCACGCGGAGGTGTGCATCCTCCACTCCACCCACACTTTTGTGGGCTCTCTTTTTCTTCACAAGCACCATACCTTTGTAAATGGGTTACCCCCATGAAGCCGCCCACGCATCAGGTACAGTGAGAAAACTCGGGGCATCCTGTTTTGACTATGGTTTCCTGTTTCCTGTTAAAAGCTCAGCCCCCTTCACACAGACACACAAACACACTTGTGCATTCCACTGGCCAGACGGAGTAGTGCTAGGATTGTTCTTTTCCAACGGAATGCACATTTCTGTGCTGTGAAAAGGTTTTTAGAAAATCATGGTTACATCGGTATTTCCCGGTTAAGTAGGTTTAATGACTTTAGCTGGGCGGCACATTAGCAGAGAGAAATGAGTACCTCCTTCTATTTGGAGACATGTGGAGTACGCAAAATGAATCTGTTCAAAAGGCATTTTCTCCTTAAATGACAATGTTGTGGGGAATCCTGTAAAGGTCCCTAGCAGGTTAAATATCACATACCAAATTTATAATCACCATGAAATATCACATGGGAGCTTCAATGGAGTAGGAGACACACACCTGCACAGAGTGAAGATGTCACACCATTCAGGACGTCGTTCAGCAGGGAGAAAAGACGAAGGCAAGATTTATTTCTGTGTAGGTTCTCTCATAAAATTGTAATTAATTTATCAATATGGGCCTCAAATGTAAATCTGAGGGACACACACAATAAAAATTATAATTCTGTGATTTTATAGTCTGTTTATCTGTTCAACTGCGGAAATAACAGTCAAGACTGCGGCTTTATGAAGAAATCATTAGGCTATAAGGTGAAGAGAGCAGCTGCATTCCCCCATTCTTCACCAGATTAATTTGTTCTCATTTCATGTATACATTCTCCCATCTAATCTGCCATCGAAAAAGATGTACGGCCATCCAGGGAGCCCTGAAAGCGCAATAACGACAGTGTGTGCTGGTGTGTGAACTCGAGGCCCCCTGTGAGCCAAAAATATCAAAATAACACACACATTCTGCTGCTGTGACTGCCCCCCCGCTAAGATACCTGAGCATCTTCACATATCTCTCAACAGGGGTCAGCCACATCACTGCTAATGAGCACGTATCCTTCCCCCTTCCTGTGGCGGCTCTAGTTTACCGTGCTCAATGTTCAGCGGCACTCCACGCAGCGCCGTCTTTAGAAATCCATCGCCCGTTTCCCGCGCCTTTTGTGCCCTGACTGCTGTTGCTTCTGGGATTTTCGACACTCTAATTTGCCTCTGCGTATCTTCTTGTGTTTAGAGATGTTTTATGTATCCCGTTCTGTGTGTGTGATTGATGTGTCTTACAGCTGCAGCTTTCATGTGTGCCTGTAAGGATCAAAGTATAATTTTGTGTTTGTTCGGTAGTCTTTGTTTTCGATGAACTCTAAACCGCATGCTCGTTTTTTGAGGCAAAGGGGGCGAAAAAAAAGCACAACGCCGCCCTGTTTTTTGCCTCAATTTTCAGCTCATGTTCCCCTCCCCCTTTCTTGCAGTTTGGAATTCATTAGCAATCAAACAGCCAGTGACAAACGCCCAATCTTAATTACACCCCCATTTGCATATTTGCATATTAATGACTGCAGACTTTGCTGTTTTTCTGCTGCAGTAGTCTCCCTCCCTTCGCCAAGGCTCAGACTTGAGCCAACCATCAGACTGCATCAGTCTCAGAGCTCAAAGCCTCCAGAGCGAAGCAGGAGAACGGAACGTCCCAATGACTCTGCCTGAGTATTTATCTGTTATCTTTCTGACTAATATTGATATGTACAGAACGTAGCATAGGTCAGGCTTTTTGTAAGGTTACATTTCTCACTTTGTACCTGTGTGATGACTGAGTGAGCAGCTACGTGATGAATATGCTGCCCTCTGGCGGCCAGACATCTGCGAGCATAGACTTGAAACTAGGAGTGAAAAAGGGTGTAAACTGGTAAATCACGACATCATGTCCACACACTATGGTGAACAGTGTTTATTGACAATTTCAACCTTGCTGAGACAAGAGCTTCTGATTTTTTTCCTCCATAAAAAAACATCTATATTTGTACACCGCAATTCAGAAGAGGAAGTACACAAAGAAGCCAAAACAAAGGAGCTAAATGCCCTCATCCTGCCGCAGCACAGGATGCGCGCTCATGCCAAATGTCCTGTTGTTTACATTATAGCACCTACAAAGAAACGCTGATTTGTGTTGAGCACCAGCCTCTCAGTGGGACACACTGCAGCTTGCTTGGAGGGAGAAATAGTAGCTGGAGCTGAATATATATTTACCAACGCAGCCAATTCTCTGCTGCCGCAAAGCCGAAGCTGACGGGGAGAAACGCAAGCTGAGGACATTACGTCAAGCTACCGAGAAACGACTCTACCAGAGGAGGAGGGCGCGATGCGGCTCGGCTTTTATCTTCTCTGGCTGTGTGTACCAGGGTCAGGCTGTGGTGCTCCTAATATTGACCTTTATCTAGACATACCTCGGGATTTCTGAAATCAATCCTACTGACAAAATGCCAGAAAGGCTTAAATGATACACTGCTCATCTGTAACCTGGAAAAATGTTAATTTGTGAGTGTGCCTGCAAAACTACAACCTAATTTATGTACATACATCTGCACAAATGTACAATATCTAAATACATTGTTTAAAGACAACCTGGCTCATTTGTGTCTCTGAAGGAACACAAAGCCTTGCAGTTGCAGGAGTAAAATAACACGGTGTACCATTTGGCTATATGGAGATGTTTTTCTTTTTTCTTTTAGAAATGCCGCTTCCCCTTTTGTGATAAAGCACACACAATTCCTCTGTGTGAATGTGTGATTCTTCATTATGTACGACTATAAACAAGATTCCTTACAGGTGGAGAGAAATTACAATCCCTGATTCACAGAAAAGCAGCAGAAATATCACCAGGAACTGCACTATCGTACATTTTTCCGACCAGGAATCTGCACAAATAACACAAACCGGGCGAGCGTCAAATCCTCTGTGGTTTGAAGATTGAGTAGTTTTGCTCTCAATAGTGTGAGAGAAAATGGCAACTAACCTGATCTGATTGATGGGGAGGCTTCAGAGGTTACCTGAGGGAGGCCACAACACAAAGTGTGTATGAGTGTGTGCATTTGCTTACATATGGTTTCAGACAGCAGCCTTCCTTTTATCTGTGCATGTGCTGCACACGCTGCAAGTGTGTGTTCAGTCTGCAGAGGGTGTTGGAGTGCTGGCTCGGTTCAGCCCCATTGTCTCTCTGAGCCAGCCGGCAAAGTCCACCTCCTCTGCCTCAGACCGCTTGATAAATGTGTGGCTCTGCAACAAACAAAGACAATCGAGGGCAAATAAGAGAGCAGACAGAGAAAAACAGCCATAGTGGGCTCTGCCTGCCCAGGGCTGCTGGGAAGCTGCTGGACTACACAACCCCCTGATTTGTGTGTGGACCCACGAGGACGGTTCGCGTGTGGTACAACAATTTCTGGAGTGTGGGAGATGGATGAGTGAAAGCTAGACGGCAGGTAAAGAGTCAGGGGAGGCAGGAGAGACCGTCACTGTCATCATGGAAATAAAAAATAAAAAATGAAGGAAAAAGAATTAATTTAATGGTTTTATGTATCCAGTTATTTGCACTATAAAGCTTCAAATTTTTGAACAGGGCCTGTTAACTGCTATCCTGTAAGGTTTATATGTTTGTAAATATGACTGTGATGAGGTCAGTCCCTCACCAGCCATGAACCTTGCAGCACGACATTGGTTATTGTGCTGTGTGATGTCATGCAATGATTAATTCGGCGCCCTATGTGCTGCTGAATTTGAAAAAAGCAAGAATTTCAGAGGCAGGTGTGAGGCCAGAATTTTACAATCCGGCGTTAATTCTTATCAACCGTGATTGTGGGTCTGAAGGAAAATTCCATCCATCCACAGTATTTGATGCAATTTGAAAAGGAATGTGGCAAGCATTTGAGAGGATTCTAAGGAAATGTCATTTCCAGTAAAGCGACAGAAACCCGAGCAGGATCCTAGCTGAGGGCAGCAGAACCCAGCATAGCCTGGCCAACACCATTATGGTGACAACAGGCCGAGTTGAACACTCACCATTAATATGTGTGAGTAGCCCCCCCTCTGGTACATATTTGACAAGACTGGAGAAACACTGAGGTGGTGTGAGTCTATAAGAACACGACCTTACGCACCGCAGCTCCCTGGTCTGTTACGTGGTGTGTGTATGCAGACAAGGACATCGCTTTGCATAAAGAGCTCAGGGTAAAACTTCTACAAAAACGAAGACCAAACACCATGTATTTGACTCACCAATTTGTCAGAAAGTCCTGGAATTCAGGGATGAACCCACGGCCTGGGAGTTTGGGGGGAAGCTGGAAAACAGAGGAGGCCATGTTTAAACTTCCACCTGTGGACGAAAATGGGGACAACGTCCGGAAAGACACAGAGTGTCAACCAGGGAAGCATTTCCTCACCTCCATCATGATGTGCTGCAACATCCTAAAAGGAGACACTGTCCAACATCTGGAGAGAGAACCAAGAAGTTTATGTTTGTATCATACAGTATGACAAGAAAGGACTGTTACAGTTTAAATACATTTATCAGCATAAACATACAAAGCATCTAGACAGGGAAGAGTGTCCCAGACTGACTTCTCAACATCGCATATGCTGCGGTAAAACAATGGACAGTTGGTATTAACATTATTACACCAGTGGGAAATGACACATCCAAACAAATACGAAACACAGACCACCTTGCCAGCAGCAACAAATAAGCCCTGAGGAACTACTTGGGATCCAACAAACTTGGATCCTCCCGGATGATAAACAGGACTGTGCCTTTTGCTTGCGGCACTAGGTTGTATTGCTGTGAGTTTGCAGCCACACAGCACTTCTGTGACGGGTCTGTGTAGGTGTCTCAGTGAGGGGCTATGGGGTTGGGCAACATCATTGACAAGATGGCTATGGGCAACCTCCTGAACATCAGCTGGAGGGATTGGGGAGCGTCCCATCAACAACTCCACCAGGGACAGGCCCAAATTCCAGACGCAGAACTCAGGCTGTGTGTAAGGATGAGATCACAACAGCCGGTCGGGCTGCGGAACAACACACAGACAGTCAGACTCAAGATCAGTTTTAACATCGGGATTTGGGCATAAATCAGGAGGAACCATCTTATCGACCAGTAGCATCTCCACAGTAGTGTGCTTAGCAGTTGATGGACTCCGCGCTAACAACAAGGTTACACAGCTCGATTTCACCACGATGGTTCACAAGAATGTTGGACAGCTTCACATTTGGGACGAGAAAAGTGTGTTGCCTGCGCAAACAATGACGCAACCACGACGGCAAAACTGCTCCAATTATTGCTGAACAATTTTAACAACTTCATCTCAGCACCCAGTTGACAAATATGTAGATTCAACCAAACTAGCAAGAAATACTTGCAGCCAAAGACAATTTTGGCTAAATTTGTTTGTGTTTATGTTTGTGCATGTGTGGGTGAGTATCTGTGGGCGTGTGTGTGTGTGGACTTGCTGCATCAGTGGCTTTGGTGGGTGAATAATGTCTACGTGCGATTCAGTTGATACTGCATGTTTTTACCTCTATGTATGATCTGGTGTTTTTCACTTAGGTAAGCAAGTCCCCTTAGAACCTTGTTCAAAACATAGACAAAAGAGAAAAGTTGATAGTTATAGCTTGTCTCCATTTTGGATATCGGGGAGCCACTGGCTGTGCAATCTGAGGTACATAAAACGATGAATTAGTTATGGTCTCCAAATAATACCATCGTATCATGTTGCCAGTCAGGAGACATTGAATACTCACAGCAATGCTGACTTGGCCATGCATCTCCTAAGGGACCCTCATGGCTTCTTTTAGCACCTGATCCAGAGATCCGAAATCCTGCACAACACACGAAAGCAACACAAAGGACGAGAGTAAAGTACACAGGCTGAGTGAGGGCTGTGTTGGATCACAGTCCTCCTGAAGCACGCGCAAAAACATCGAGCACACTGTCAGAAACCTGCTTTCTGAAGCGAATTGCATATTGATGTGTGGTTATTACATCACCATGAGCTCCATGCAGATGTTGATATCTTCCTTGTTGGAAAAGCCTCCATAAAACCCAATGATATGGGGGAAATGCAACTGTGCAGCACCTGCAGCTCTCTGATGCTATTTTTCACACCGGCACGTATGAGTTGCGACAGAGGCATTGAGATTATTCACATGTCACGCAATGTTGGAGGCATTTTGTTTGAACACGCATTGATTGATGGATGAGTTATTACTCTGAGTGTACATTGTGTCTGTTACTTTCTCTGGGGCGGAGTGAGTCACTACTTAATTATGATCATGTCACACATTCCTAACAGTTTGAATTGTGACATTCACTTGATAATCTTTAGGTGCGTCTCTTAATTACTGATGAATATGTCCCCTACTTGAATGAATAATCCCCTACTTATGGAAGTCACACAATGGGTGTTTTTCCACTGATGAGATGATTTGTGTGATCTGTTAAGATTTCGCTATACCCAAATAAAATGAATTGAATAGAATTGAACTTGGGGTGAAGACAAACCAAAAAATAAACTCATCATCGCCCCTTCCTCCTGCTCAATACCTTTCTGGCCATCACGGTGCCTGAAGGTTTGTTTGCTGACTGTTCGTCCTTTTCCTGCACACAGATCAACCGGAGGTCGCAAGGCTTTCACCCGCCAATCTTGGCCTTTAGCGTGAGAAAGGTTGGCAAAATTTCCTTCTGCTCTGAATCCATGCCTGTCTCCTCCAGCGTCATCTTTGAGTCCTCCAACTTTGCAGAAGAAAATGTGAAACTGAGAGGGACGGAATGCGCACCAGTACAGAGTGACTATGGATGGCAAAGAGGATGGTAGTGGGGATGACGATAATTTAGTCTGATGCAGGCTCAGCTGTCATCCATCGTCCATGGAGGGAATGTTTAAAGGTGGTAGTTTTGTTCACTAGACTCGCCTCCTCACTAACAAGGTGTTTTTTTTGAGACTATTGTCTGTTCTGGAAACTTGGCCAAACTCGACATTAACCTGAACACTACCGCGCAGGGACAAGGGCTGTTACTTTGATATTTAGTTTCTACACTCTCACAGAAATGTTTGAGGAAATTACTGCCCCCTCCACAAAAAAAGTAACTATTCGTCGTTAAATCATCGTTGGAAATGATTGACGTTAAGCTCCCCAAATGAAATCGCGGTTGTTGCGTAGTACTTGTGTGTGACCTTTAGGACTAAAAATGAGTTTTCATTTAAGTGACCAACTTTACCAATCTCACAGGTCAGATACCACATGAGTGCGCCGTTATCAAAATAGAATGTTCGTTGTAAATTTATAACCCAAGTCATCAAATGATGTCTCTCAGGATAAACGAGCTAACTTGGTTAGCGTAGCGTTACCGAGCTAGGCGTGCGTCCATAGCCTATATTTTACGGCACAACTCCGGGCCGAACCTTTAGTTTTCTTTTAAATAAATGCATACTGGTCACCAGCTGACCTGTCAGCAAAGAGAAAGAGAGAGAACGGCCCGGCGATCGTTCGTCCCTCTGGCGGCTGTGGAATCATGCACCCACTACTAATATTTCTGTCCGCCTCACTCTCGACTTTACGGTAAGCGCAACAACAATATTGGGGGCGGGGGCAGCAATGGCGTTATTTAGCCAGCAGACGGCGTTGTTTCGTCATGCGGAATTCACAAGCACAAGCTGATGCACATATTTTATTATGACAGAACAACGACAAACACAAAACCTTGGAAACAATAACAACAACATCAACAATTACTACTGATGAACGCCTAGAGGAAAATATTCTTCAAATACCTCATGTTGAAGTTTCCTAAAGTGAGAAATTTGTCTCTCTGAAATTCACCTTCAGCACATTGCATAAAAAATGGCGTTGGACTTGTGATTCAAAATTATACTAAACTTTTGATTTACTTTCAAAAATGGGAAACAGTTCACTGATTGATGATTTCAAAAACAGACACTCAATTAGAGATAGGTGGAGCATGAGAGAGAAGAGCGGACGGGCAGGGGAGAAAGAGAGAGAGAGAGAGGGAGAGAGGGAGAGAATGTTCTTGGCAACAACAAGGGTTCGTCACATCGAGAACGTGTTTTACGGGCAGTGATATGTCATGTATTAATTGAAAAACGAAAAAACAAACACACTGATCTGTAACTCCAACCACTGTGGCTGCTCTGGAGGGAAGATACTATCATCTATTTACAGTCAACTGTTGTCTGGGGCAGAGCTGTTGGCTTTGTGGTTGAGAAGCACCTTTGAGACACAGAAAAACACAAAGTATTACATTGTAAGTGTGATGCAACATCGTTCGGAAAACAGACATTAAAAATGCATGGCTGCGTTGCAATCTGACACCAGCTGCAAACGGGACCGACAGCACACCAAAATGGTGCATTTGCTTCATTGAAGCCATGTATAAGATTCGTACCGGTATTGTCTGATGGGGGGGGCCTCATGAATAAGGTCGGGAAGTTTGCAATTCCTGGTGTCTGGCAGCAGGAAGCTGGCGGCAGCAGCCGTCAGGCTGATTGTGCTGAAAATGATGTATGGAAGCATCTTGATGTAAACTCCTGAAAAAAGATTTAGATAAGCAGTAAACATAAACAAGGTCGCTTATTATGGTATGCACTTCCTTGGTGCTCACCAATATAGATGACATAGGGAGAAATAACACTGCCGAAACGTGCAAACGAGGAGGCCAGACCCACGGCCCTGTTCCTCACCACGGTGGGCGTCATCTCGGTGGTCCACATTTGTGTGACAGAATAGGCTGAGGAGACGCTCAGCTTCCCCACAAAGGTCAGCGTCTGGAAGAGGACGTGCATGTCTGAGGAGACAAGCATCCGTCAAACCACGACAACAACAACAATGTGAAAAACCAAAACAATATTGCACGATGCGATTCGCTGGAGGGACCTTCGGGAATCAGCCTGATTACCACGAACATCACAGAGCAGAAGAACATGGAGGACGAGACCAGGATGGGTCGTGACAGCCGGTCCACCACTAGCCAGCTGGCCACGTATCCCACCAACTCAGAGGCAGCCGACATGAAGCAGTTGAGGTAGATGTTCCCATTCAAGTTGCTGGTGTTCAGAGACATGCCGACGAAGACAAGGGAGACAGTTGTCCTGCAGTTGGAAACAGTTGAGGTGAACAGCAGATTCCGAGGTCCAAGTTTTGCTCACCACAGCGAGGTCAGGAGCCATTTACCACTGGGTGATGGTCAACAACGTGATATTCCGCATGCGAGATGTGCGAAACAAGTCCATCCAAGTGTATCTCGACTCCTCTGCTTCATCTCCTGCCTGTTAAATAAGTCACACAATGCGTTAAAGGCTAAACTGCAGGTTATGTGTAAATGTATGGGCTGAAGGTATGGTCTGAAATTAAGACACCATCAGCTTCTCATCCTCCTCTGCTTTCAGCAGCTCATCTGGAACTGGAACTTTATTTATTTCAGCAGCTTTTCTAATGACCAGCTCGGCTTCTTTCAGTCTGCCTTTCTGGATGAGCCAACGTGGAGACTCGGGAATCACCCTGAAGAAATGGAGGGATGTTGTTATAGAGCGAGAAAGTGCAAGAAAAACACAATCAAGACTAATTCACCATAAACGGTGAGATAACAAACAAGTGTTTTGTGTCATGCGTTTGTCACAAGTGTCATGTGTCATCATGGATTTAAGTGCGATGAGCTTTAGTCTGGTGTTAATGGCTGTTTTTAAATTATTTTTCATGTTATTGTTAAATGGAGCACAACGCTAAGTGACTTGCGAACATGAGATGTTTTATTTGGATACCCTCACATCCAGATTTTTACGGATTAACATTAGGATATAGAATTGTGCCGCCTTCGGCATTTATCACACGATCACCACCCTGCTGGTTTTACCACCACATCGGAACGGCGAGGAAACCGGGCACTGCCGCAGCGACAAGCATCATCCTCCAGCCTCGCACGAAATAGGCAAGCAGCGGGAGCAAGGCGTAGCCAACCCCAAAACCAAGGCTGCTTCCCACTAGAGTGAAGGTCACTCTAGCGTTCTGTCTCAGTATCTCAGACCCTAAGCGAGAACAAGTGTCAGTACAGTGTCAGAAACACACAAAACCACAGCAACATCGTGCACAATTTTCTAAGAGGCTCTGACTCATGCGTATGTGATCAAATAATTTGACTACTGATTGGTTTGTCCAGGGTATTACAGCAAGCATTCACATTTATGACATATAAAGAATGTCACTCTCTATATCACTGCCTGAGAATTCTGGAATCCTTCATCACAGCCGTGTGGAGTGTGTGCACAGGCGAGCCAAGGCTGGCGCTTCATCTCACCCAGAACAATGATGGTGACGTAGTTGTATGCAATTCCTCTCAAGAAGTTGCAAACGCAGAACATGGTCCAGCTGACAGACGCAGCCTGGATCAAAGCCATTAGAGTTTGTAAAGCCATGGAGGCGAAGAACACCGGCTTCCTGCCAAACCTGCAAGACAGGATGGAGGCCTGAGCGGCAGTCGGTAGCAGTAACACATACACACGCACACGCACGCACACGCACACGCACGGAAGCATGCACGCACACACGCACACACGCACACACGCTGATTTATGTGTGCACCAGATGGACTAGTCTTCCTTTTCACACCCAAAATACTCTGCTGTGGTGCATCGCGTGTCACCTCTGTGACACTCTACAAGGAAGCAACAGCGAAATGTAATGTTTGTAGTGAGGACGAGCTATACAAATATTGGCTTTTTCAGGGTGAACTTTGAATTTGGTGAGGCTTGGATGATATTTCAAATGCTTAATGTGTAGCTGCAGCCCATGTTGCACCCACCGCAACCAGTTTCATTTATCTATTTTTACATGTCATGCAACGGTATTTCCAGGATCTTTGCCTTTTCATGCTGACTCCCACTTCTGATTTTGGGGCCCATGATCAGCAAATAATATGGCCTGACAATCTGCTGATAAATTCACACCCTGCGCCCTGCCTAGACTGTGTTTTACGGCAACAGGCAGGGTCCACTGGGGCCCTGCCTGGCCCAGAAACCCATTACATTTTTTTTCTTCTTTGACAATCCAGGTGTCGTTTTAATCATTAGCAAAGGTTGCCCCGGTTCTCCTCTGATGGTGTCGCCACCCAGATGCCAACTTGGCCACTGTCCCAGCTTGTTCCCTTGTTCCTTTACATCCAGGAGCGCACAGGAGTATACAGCCCACCAATCAGGGTAAAGCACGCCCACAAACTCCCATCAACAATTATCAACATGCCAACACGTCAGGGAGCAGCACCGCGCCCAGTCAATCCAGACTGATCCAGATCTTACCGGTCTGATAAATGACTGCTGATGAAAGATCCAAACAGGATTCCCAGAAAGAACAGGGAGGTGGAGAAGGGCGCCTTCCATGAATCGTCACACACCAGCTCCCACTGCAGAGAGCAGCTTGGTTAGTCAGATAGCCCACAGAAAAACGTATTCACAGCTTAACTGCCTGTCAAGTCCTGTCCGTTGCCATTTAGCGAACATAACGATATGAAAGCGTGGCTTGTTATCGCACGCATCATCATCATCATCATCATCGCCAGCTTCTGTCAGTGAGATGACACCTAAACTCTGTTACCACTTGTTACACATTAACATAAGTTAAAACAAACTCGGCCTGAGACCCAAAGTCCTGCACTCTTTGGAACCCATGCATAAACCTGCTTAGGTGGATTGAGGTGAGAACCCCTAACTCTCTCCAACTACACACACACACACACACACACTCACACACACACACAAACACACACACACCCCTCCGGCCCCTTGCTCCCCACCTGCTGTGCTCCAGAAAGTTATAAATAGATGACCCCCAAACTAGGGGGTTCCCTATTGCTGTTCCCAAGTTTACTACTCATTCAAACGTAAGTACCTCTGACACCGTAGTGGATGTGTATGTCTCCGTGCTGAAGACCCACCCGTCCACGCAGGGCTCCGTGGCCCCCTCCCCGGTGGAGTTGATGTAGCGGGAGCAACTGTCGGGTCCGACCCGGCTGCCAGGCTGCGCCTGAGGCTCCTCGTCGGACGCGGCGCCCGTCGCCGGTCCGCAGTGGTGATCCGGTGCATCCGCGATGAAGACCGCGATCGGGCCCAT
Source organism: Carapus acus (assembly GCA_900312935.1). NCBI lineage: Eukaryota > Metazoa > Chordata > Actinopteri > Ophidiiformes > Carapidae > Carapus > Carapus acus. The sequence goes on from OMPJ01021057.1 coordinate 19,450, forward strand.
ATACCCAGACGGCAAGGCGCTCACACTGAGCAGGACCATGACGAGGATCTGAAACAGGCCGTAGTCCCCCAGGAACGCCGCGACCTCCTCATACTCGGCGCGTTTCCCGCTTGACATGGTTGCAGGACGAGCGCAGCTCGCAGAGGGAGGTGCAGGTTCGCGCCACGGAACTTGAGTTTTGTTCTGCGTGTTGGTCAGATCTTTACACACCCCGCAGAGACTTGTCCAATCCTCCTCCAGCGACCGGCACAGACACGCTCAGCCCTGCGCACATGATCATATATAAGATAAAGGAAAACATCAAATAATGTGCTCCCTAAAATCAAATCAAATTAAATACATTTCCAGGCGTGTTTCAGTGTATTATTTATCCATCTATTGCTTTAACTATTTTCTATAGTTTTCGGCTTTCCCCTCTCAAATTTGATATTTCGGCTGCAGATAATTCTATTTTGATTACTCTCGGGTGGAGCTTCATCCATTTGATTTCCATTGCCTGGGTTTTTTTTTTTTAATTCCTGCGCTTTTCATTTATGGAATTGTTGACGAAAGGAATCCAGCTCCGCAAGTTTAATATTTCTCAGGAGCGTCTCCCGCCCACGTTTACATCTGCGCACTTTTCTACATGCCACCAGAAGATGGCGCAAGATGACTGCAAACTCAGATCGATGCCTAAACGGAGAGGCGCCACGGTGGAGGACGAGGCATGAAGGCAGAGGAGAGGGACAGAGAGAGAGAGAGAGAGAGAGAGAAAGAGAGAGAGAGCGAGAGAGAGAGAGAGAGCGGCACGGAGTGAGTGTGTGACTGACAATGGGCGCTTTAATTTGAAATGTCTCCCTGGCAGGAAGTGGCCTTGCGGCAGGTCGCTCTTCTCTCTCTCTCTTTCTCTTTCTCTGTCTCTGTCTCTCTCTTTCTGTCACCCCTTCTTTCTGTCTCTCCCTCCCCCTCCCATGGCCTTTGATCAGCACAGTAACCATGGCAACACCCCTCTGTCCAGCATACAACCTTTGACCTCAGAGGGCTGGCCTGCGCCCTGCGGGTCATGAAGCGGGGTCAGGGGGTCGGTGCTCACGGGGAGACGGTAAAAGCACTTCGCTGATTGGCTATCATTCGCCCCCACCATCCCCTCGCCGCCGTAATTGGCGTATTGACCGCAGAGGCCTCAGCATGGCGTGCAGCACGTAGGCGCTGTGAGCTAACGTTTAGTACGTAGCAGCTGGGAGAGGGGGGCACGTCTCCGCGCTCGTCCTTATATCCTCAAAGGCATTTTCGCTGTGGAGCGTAAATCGGGATGGGAAACCCTTCACCTGGCTCCCACCCAGCTCTCCTCCTCCTCCTCTTCATCCTCCTCTCCTCTTCCTCCAGATGATCTATGCCTCCAGGGCTCATCACTTGTCAATATCTCCACATTAATTTGAGAGACT